>JAOTRH010008665.1:0-23437 GCA_034768845.1 Heliamphora exappendiculata
AAGAGCGTTCGTAGCCGATCCTTGGTGGTGTTCCAGAGATCGTGAAGCCGTTTTATCCTGGGAGAGTGACGCCGGTGGAATACCTACAACACCCTCGGTAGGCGGCGAACATTCTTAAGGAAACTGCGATTGCAGGACTCGGTTTGCAAATTTCATTTATGTTATTTCATTTCCTGTAATTTCAGATTATTTTAATTTGTTAAAAGTAAATAAAGATGTATTTTCTAGATCCCCGAGCATGTATTTTATTTTGGCGTTGGATATTCTCCCAAAAAAAAAAACAACAAAACAAATGTTCTAAAGGCCTAAAGAACATTGAAACAACTTCCAAAACATTGGAATACAATCAAAACTACATCCAAACAACCTCACAAGGATCATATAGCAATCAATCGTCATGTCATGCCCCAAAACTCGGGTCACGCGAACCATACAAAAAAAATCCGTTCTGAGATACTAAGATCTATCAAAACCACTCGAGCCAAAATGGGTCCAATAATGTAGATGAAAGTAAACTTAAAACCTTTAAAAAATACACTTTCGAGGGTTTATTTTATGTAAAAGAATCACCCAAAAGAATAAGATCGAAGTCCCCAGAAGCCAAGGTTTAAAAATAAAATAATCAAAATATTTTTTACATAAAATAAAAAATATTTTACTTTAGGATGACCGCTTGAGTGGTCCCTGCATGCTCACTGTTTTCCCACAGCTTGTAAAACAACCAAGGGTTCTCTTTGATCACTCAAGCGGTTCATCGAGTAGTCTAACTTTAGACTATTTTTCAAAACCCAGCTTTTCTTACCCAATACTTAACTATTTTCCAACCCTTTTTAAAAACTTCAAAGGCATAAAGAGCCTACTAAAACAAGGTTCAAACCTTCCTCGAGGCACAAGAATTTATGTTAAACATAAAATCAATCGAAAATGATTAATTAAAATTGGAACTAACCAAACAAAAATCATTTCATTCAACCAAGAAATTAAAACAACCAACCCAAAGTTTCTCTCATCATTATACAAATATTACATGCATTGATATCAAGACCCTAAGGCATTACAAAACATATTTTTTTAAGTCCGAAACATAAAATATCACTACATCATCCTTTGACAAAAACGGTAATAACAACCGAATAATAAAACTAAGAATTTTATCTTCAGCCACCTTTGGGGCTCCTTAAGATTGATCCACGTGATCAAATTCACCTTAAAAGCTTTAAATCCCACAATGTGAGCCGAAACATAATAGAAAATAAACTATAATGAATTAAAAGCATAACATGCAATTTATAGATTATATAAACAACTCGACCACTGACATGTTAAAACAGTTTTTCATCCTTAAAATCACGAGTTTCATATAATCCAACAACACCCAACAGCTCACAAATAATACGTAACACGTTACATTCTGGCTAGGTTTTCACAACCTACGATGTTTCCTATACACTTTGCACTTTTTTACGGCCTTCCACTGAGGGACAAGTACTAACCCCATTTATGCAAATTCTTTACGGTCTTTTTGTCACATTCCAAAATTTGGGTCATATGAAACACCTAAAAAAAATCTGTTTTGAGACATCGAGATTCATCAAAACCACCCGAACCAAACGGTTCAAAGAACATAAATAAAAACGAGCTTAAAACCTTTGAAAAATGCACTCCCGAGGGTTTAGTTTATGTAAAAGAATAGCCCAAAAGATGAAGGTCATAGTTCCCAAGAGCCAAGCTTTAAAACAAACAAACAAAATTTTCAGAACATTGCCCAGACTGCTCGATCGGTCAAAAGACCGCTCGAGCAGTCCTTGCAAGGACGCTGGTTTTTCACTCGAATACAAAAAAAATAGAATAATTGCAAAGATCGCTTGATAGACCGCTCGAGTGGTCCGTTGAGCAGTATAGCTCTGGACCCTTTTTCAAAACACAACTTTTCACACCCAACACCAAAATATTTTTCAACCTTTTTGAAAAGCTTCCAAGGCGTAACCAAACCCACTAAAACATGCCAAAACGAGGCTCAAAATCTTCTCTCGAGGTACAAAAGTTTATATAAAATATAAACCAACCGAAAATCTTTCATTAAAACGTTGAATCAATCAAACAAAAATCGTAATATAAAACTACGAAAAACAATAACTAACCCATTATTTCTCTCATGAACATACAATATACATGCATTGGCACCACGACCATAAAGATTACAATACATAAGCTTTCAATGCTAAAACATATTACATCATTTCATGATCCATTAACAACCGATCAACAAAAATACTAAAAACGACAAAAGAGACATTTTGACTTTGCCTCCACCAGAGCTCACCGAGATCAACCCACGTGATCAACCATGTCACCTGAAAAGTTTTAAAATTTCACTACATGAGCCGAAACCCAATAGGAACAGACTAGCATGAATTAAAAGTATAACATGCAATCACGAATTATATGAACAACAAGACTCCACGAGTCTCAAAACGATTTTCTATCTTTAAAATCACAAGTTTTCATATAATCTCATAACGCCATACAATTTAAGAAAACATAAACAAACGTTATTTTTCAACCAGGTTTTCACAACCCACAATAATTAAAATTATGCTATTCTTTACGAGCTTTCAGCGTAGGACCAATATCCGCTCCCAATAATGCATTTCTTAACGGGTTTTCACCGCGAGACTAATATTAGCCCCCAATAATGCATGAATTAACAAAATGTTTACACGCACCCTGCCATGTACAAACATCAAAACACACACAACAACATCGTCCATCTAACATGGAGACCAACCAACGTTAAAATAAGACTCAACTCCAAGGGTTAGTTTTAAACCTCTTAAACTAGGTTTTCGTAAGATTTACATAAATTCTCTCAATTTTTAAAACTCATCTTTTTGAAAACCACGGATACATATACGTCCACCAACTTTGTAATAAATCATAAAAATGCTTAACAATTTTTTTATCAAACCAAACATGGTTTAATCACAAAGTCAAATATTTATAATATTTTAAAATTGTAAAAACGCGTAAAAATCATATGGAGCACCATTTTAAAGCAAGATATTCTAGAATCCTATTTTATAGAGTTAAAAACTCGAAGTTTTAAACACCGGCGAAAAAATAAAGTTGTCAAAATAAGATTCTGCTCGGATGAATGCGAAGCCTACAACGAGGATATCAAGGATCCGCTATTCGAATGCCAAGATCCAAGCCCGAACAAGCTAAAAGCTAGAGAGAAAACAGAGAACTAGGTCTTTCTTCCAAGACAAAAAAAAAGACTTGTAGGAGAAGCTTCGGTTCAAAACCTAATGCCATGAGCTGTTATATATACAACTCACGCAGACCGCTTGAGCGATCTTACCTAGAAAGCCCACCGACTTTCTGCTGCAACGCCCGTAGGATCGAGATTGAAGCCTATATGCATATCTATACCAACACATGCATAAAACATATAGAAATATACTTTTCTATAACAATTAAAACGATAACTAACACATCAGGTATTAATATTACAAAACAAAAAGAACCGAGCCTCACAGCTCATCCCCCTTAAGGAATTTCGCCTCCGAAATTCAATACTAGAACTCGAGCGAGCTGTCTTGTCATCCACTACCAACAATCTCCGATACAAAACTTTGCAACGCTGCCCATCAATAAACATGCCAACGCAACTCATCCCCCATGAGTGAAGTCCCAAGACATAAACATGTTTTCGAAGGGTAACATTCATATTAATTGCTCCCGCAAACAAAGTGTCACTGATGCTACAGTCATCTACACGTCGCCGGACCAAGATCCAACTCACACCACCGAGGCATCAAAGCACAACTCCTATCAAACACGACCAACTTAAATGATTAACCGCACAGCATGAAGTTAACCCACAATCGAAACTGGTCTCAAATACTCTACACTTTTGAACTGTCGCAAACTAGTTCATTCGCATGTCAAAACGCACATCAAGGATTACTCCCGTAAGTCAAACACATGTCGTTAAACTCTGACATTGCTCACAAGGAGTCACACATATCACACATAAAATCTTGTTCGAGCCTTCACGATCAACTAATGACCACCAAACTCGAAGTTGCATCATCCTTCTACGTATGCCAGAAATGCCATCACTGAAGTTGACAAGATGCTCATTCCGAGAAAAAAAAATAAACATTAGGTTTCAGATAAAGGAACTTATTCAATTCACCGAAAAGTCTAAAGAACACATTTCCTTCTCATGAGTCACCAACAGTTCATCTAAACCTTTATCCCTTATCAATCCTCAATCAGATCCTCCATCGTAAACCACAACTCTCACCTAATAGGAATATAAGTTTCACATCATTGTTAAGGCCAAGATTTCACACAGTCAAGATTATCACCCAGCATCACAGCCATTAAGATCAATACGGTCACATGAACTCAATGAGTCACTAAGGCCAGATACGCTACACAGACCAAACATTCCATAGGAACACTCTAACCTACACAAACCCAAACACATCTCCCATTACAACCTAACATTCATAAATAACTCCACGATTCATCATCGAACCTCTGACTCTTAGTCGACTATTTAACCTCTAATCAATCATAATCGCCTTAATCCGGTATCAACCCAAACTTATAACACGTACATCGACTCCTCAAATCCACAACATTTTGCAATGAGTCGAATATTGAAGTCTAGACCATCATCAACCATTCTACTTGTCAACACCTACAGACGCGCTCACCTCATTCCATTACATACATACCGCATGTATAGCAATGCTCTATTAGATAACAACAACACATTATTCTCTAATCCTTTACCAACGCTACTCTACCTATTCGTACATTTTCCACCGAGTAACCAACTAAGACTCACCTCTCCTACTTAACAACTTCATCTTATACACAACTCATCATGGCCTTTTCATTCCAAACCAGATAATTATGTTGGTTTTTTGGAGTAAGATGATGGTCGGTAAATTCTTTTTTGAGTAACTGATAGGATTACACATTCTTGGATAGCATTTTTTTTTTGAAAAATAAAATTGTAAAGATGTAATTCTTGTTTCATTTGGAATATTTGGATTATTGTAATTTAGGTTGGAACACCCGTGTTGTATGGTCGTATATTCATGTTATGTATACATATGAGGGCGTTTCATTCGTTTGTTAGGTTGAAAGTTTTAATCTATTAATTATATATTTTAATATTGAAGTTTGATTTCGGGTTCTTGGGTGGAAATGTGATTACTTTATTCTCAAATGTATGTTTTACTTCTCAAGTTTACTAATCAAAAATCATGTTCAAATGATAAGAAAAAATAGTGATTTTTTTAACACTTAGAAAATCTTACAGTTTTTTGACAGTGAACTCTCGGGTGTCTCACTGGTCGAGCAGTGAGAAGTCCGCTCGAACGACTTTCGCTGGGTGACTTTTTATTGAAAATTGTTTTAGAATGAATTTTTCTTAAATGATTTTAGACTATCTTTTAGGATATAAATTGACTGTTTTCAAGGGTTATTTATAAAAGAAATAGTCACTTTTTTTTGAGTTTTTTTTAATGTTGCTAGGGTTTTATTATTTCGAAATCAGAGTGTTACAATAATAATATAACATGTAAAAACAAAATTCTCATAGATACAACTTGCATATACAGTTTTTGTGTAATAAATGTAAATTTTGTTAATTAAATATTTTTGTGGTAATTAAATTGACTGTTTTCTATAAATTGACTGTTTTCAAGGGTTATTTTTGTGAGAAAAGTTAATTCTCACATCCATATAACATGTTTATTTTCACTTACAAGATTTTCTAATTCCTCTCTTACAAGCCATCAAAAGTAAGATTTTTTTTTTCACTTACAAATAAGATATATGGATGTGATAAATATTTTTGTGGTAATTAAATTGGTAAATTTTGCATGAAGTTGAATTACCTATGCTTAATTTTCGTAAAATTGAAGAATTAAACTGGGTTCTTATTATAAATTGTGTTATTGGGTTTCTTTAAGATAATTAGTAATAAATTAAATATATTATTATAAATTGGTTACCAAAACGATGTAGCGCAATTATGCCACTTCGTTTAGCTTATTTTTGACTTATTTAGCTTATTGACTTATTTGTTCATTGGCTTAAAATTTGATTTATTTGGTTACCCAAACAACGTAACTTATTTATTGACTTATAAACCAAATAAGTCAATCAATTATATTACCCAAACAGGGCATATATTTAAGACACATAAGGCTCATTTTCACCACATTGAAAGTAGTAATAAAATAATCAACATATACTTTAGATCAGTAAAGTTGGACCAAATAACTTTTGATAGAGTACCAATTAACTTTTCTCGTCTATGAAATCATTTTTATAGAATTGACTTTTACGTGGTCCACGTATATATTATATTGGTTCAGTTTGGACAAATGGTTTATTGGTTTATTTTACTTATAAGTAGTTAAATAAATAATTTTGTTTGGTTTGCTAAATAAGTAAGATTTAAGCCAATAAGTAAATAAGTCAATAAATAAATAAGTCAAAAATAAACAAGAGTTTAGCCAAACAAAGTGACTTATTTAATAAATTAAGCAAATAAGTCAAAAATAAACAAATAAGCAAAAATAAGCAAAATAAACAAATAAGCTAATTGGTAACCAAACAAAGTGATTTATTTATATTTTTACTTATTTTTTAATAAGCAAATAAATAAATAAACATGTTACCCAAACATGACTATTATACATTTAAGAGAAAGTAAGATTTTTTTTTTTCAAGCCATCAAAAGTAAGATTTTTTTTTTTCACTTACAAGATTTTCTAATTCCTCTTTTACAAGCCATCAAAAGTAAAAAAAAAATTTTGACTTACAAATAAGATATATGGATGTGATAAATATTTTGGTGGTAATTGAATTGGTAAATTTTTCATGAAGTTGAATTATTTATGCTTAATTTTCATAAAATTGAAGAATTAAACTGGGTTCTTATTATAAATTGTGTTATTGGGTTTCTTTAAGATAATTAGTAATAAATTAAATATATTATTATAAATTGTGTTATTGTGTTTCTTTAAAATGATTAGTAATAAATTAAATATATTGTGCTATGAGCAATTTAAGTTAATATTATTAATTTTTTAACATTGTTTTCTTTCTAATTTCTGATAGACTAATAAAATACTTATTGTTTGATACATAATAAATTGTCCATCATTTTTTATAGACAAACGAAGGTGTTTGACAATAAATAATTTTTTTCTTCATATGTTGAATTTTGCTTTATGTGGATGTATGTAAATTGTCAAATCATATAAAATTTATCTTCAGTGTTTGTGATTATTTTGAACCTTCTTGCATAACAATAATTCATAGCAAGCATTCTATCCAATTTTCACTTGGTACGACTCCTCAAAGATCACATAAAATTTAAGAATATCTAAAATTTTCACTTCATACAACTCCTCAAAGGCCACAAATAAATCTAAAAATTTGTTAGATACTATTTATGATGGTACCCAAATAGAAAAAAAACAAAAATAAATACTATTTATGATGGTACGCAAATAGAAAGAAAATAAAAATAAAATTAATGCTTTTTTGAGACACTTTAAAATTTGCGTTGTCTCAGTTTTAACAAAATTAAATAATAGATAAAATTTTGAAATAAGACGCATTCGTACGAATATATTCTTTTAAATGTAATAAAATTTGTGTTGTCTCAATCTCACACAAAATTAGTTATAAATATAATAGTACGGAAATAAAAAGAAAACAAAAATAAAATTGTTACCTTGTGTTCTCATACGGGCCCACCTGAACAGCTATAAAGCTGTTTTCCTTTAATGATTTGTTGGCCTTTTGGGTTAGTTTGTATTTTTTTCATCTTTAAGTTTTAGGAAAAATAAAATTACAGTGGCCTCAATGAAAAAAATAAAATAAAAATATATAATTTATTAATTTGTTTTAACTTTTAATTTTTTTATCTTTTCATTATTATTATTATTATTTTAATTCCTTTTTATGAGATAAAATAAGAAAAATAAAATAAAAATAACGGCAAACAGTAAGCTTGTATTTGGATTAATTTTTTTTATAATTTTTTTCATCTTTTAGTGAATTTTTTTTAATAGTAATCTAAATAAATGTACTTTCTAAATTCTTTCAAAACAAAAAAATAAATTTTTTTTATCAAAACCTAAAAAAATATTATATAAGACTAAAAAAAACCAACTTAAATAGGCTTTTTGGTTTTTTAATTTGTTCGTCTTTAATAATTTTTTTTAAATTTGGGCTTATTAAGCATATTTTTTAAAATCTTTCCATCATAAATAACCAAAAAATAAAAACTTTAAATTAAAATATAAAAAAATCAAAAACTTCATAAAAACTCTAAAAAAATAATTAAATTTTTTAATCAAAATATAGGCTAAGCCATTAAATCAATTCCAGACACAAATCATCTGACTTCAATTGTTGTGACGGTCCACCAAAGCAGCCACCAATTATATAATGTGATTGGTCCACGTTACTAACCCTAGGCCCCTACTTGAACATCAACCAAATTGAGCTATCATTGCACATTGAAAATGCCTTTTGTGGTTGTTACAGTTAAATTTAATAAAAAAAAACTTTAATTCTATAAATTATAAAATTATAAATTTTATAAAATAACAATATCACGTGTTTATTTTTTTATTCATTTATAGATTGTATTAAAAAATAGGAAGTGGATATGTTCAAAACTACAAATTATGTTTTTTTTTGGGTTAAAATAACTCTTGCATATATATATATATATATATATATATATATATATATCATAGAATTTTATAATAAATAATTATAATTTTAAAATATTAAATGGTCGGGATCATTCAGCCAGACTAATCTAGGTTGACGGGTCTGTAGCGCTGGAATTTTGAGGTTTTAGAAATAGTAAAAAATATAAAATTTCAAAAGATATTTTAAAAAATATTTTAATATCTTGAAAGCTAAATTTTGAAATTTTTTTTTGTTGAAAATAGAGTCGCAACTTAGTTTTTGAGAAAAACTAAGAAAAATAAAAATAACTACTGATCCTTAAAACGTTTAACTAGAGAAAAAGAGTTCGAGAACTAAAGTACGAATCAGGAAAGGTGTTAGGCACCTCGTTTGCCCAACCGTAAGGTTGGTCTCTACTAATTATCATTGATTTTTTAATAAGATTTCTCAAATACATGCAAATAAAGAAGATTGAGGTAAAGAGAGAATATCTAAAATTAAATATAGAAAATATATAATATATGTATATAGAATGCCAAATAAAAGAAGTATCAAAAGAAAAATTCTAAATCTTACGACATGCAATCTTTAACTAAAGGGTACATAGAACACTCCCACAAACAATTTTACCAAAATAATCTAAGCTATCATGATTGCATAAAAGAACAAAAATATGCTACAAAATGCTAAAATTACCTAAACATGATTTGCTACTAAATAAGCTAAATTTTTCTAAACACAATTTTAGAGAAAGTAACTAAAATATCAAAATAAACTAGATTAGCATATGATGAATAAATTAAAAATAAATGTTAAATAAAAAATAAAATATGCATAAAAATTCTTTATTGAAAGAAAGTTTACAAACAAAGAAATTAAAAATGAGGGTTTCATGACAAAGAAAATTTAAAAGTTTAAATGAAATAGAGAAAAAGTTTACAATAAAAAATTTATGATAAAATGATGAAGCTGAAAAATGCTTATTAAACTAATGAAAAGAAATTCTAACTATTTACATTTTATATTTTTTAAAAAAAATAAAAGAAAAAAAAATAAAAGAAATAAAATGAACAAGTGTGTTCCAATTATTATTAAAAGAGAAAACTATACTACTATTTAAAGGTGAAAACTAACTCAAAAGACTTTTGGTGATTTTTGAATTTAATAATAATGAAAGAAAATAGTGTTAACATTAAAGAGAAAAAGAAAAAGAAAAAAGAAAAGAAAACTAAAGCTAATAATAACAAGACAAAAAAAAGAAAAGAAAATGTAATATTGTAAGAAAAATAAAGCTAATAATAAGATAAAGAGAAAATAAAGAGAATAAAATACTATATTACAAGAAAAGAAAAGAAAGAAAAAAAGGTACATTGAAAAGTCTACATTGCAAAAAGAAGAAAAGAAAATAAATGAAATATACTAGTAAAAGAAATTAAATTAATACTAGAAAAATAAAAAAAGCTAAATACAACTATTTAACCCAAATGTGAATGTAGTATTAACAACTGTAATTGTCAAAACATATTAGCACTATTTAATGGATTAATGAAAAAGTAATAATGTGTTAAGTGTGAATGTGAGAAAATTAATAACTAAAGATTTAAAGAAAGTAACTAAATTACATGAAGCAAATATGATTAATTATGCAAATGAAAAGAATATGTGAATTGAAATTGAATTTAACTCGACCACTTCAAAAGAGAGGGAATGGAGTTAGAATGACCGGGGATCGAAACGAGGTACCTAGATTGCTAACGAATCCTCGAGTCGAGCAATGTACTTCAATAGTCCAATCATCGGGTGATGATCCAAGTAAAGATTTCAGTATCAAAGATTTGGCTCTCAGTACTTCGGCAGGGTTTCGGCATCGGGGCTCAGATTGCTCGGCGACTCGGCAGAGCTTCTCTCACTAAACTTCTCTCTTAAAATTGTCCTGAAAACGTACCAAGGGATACTGTATTTATAGAATTCTTCAACCAATGAGATGCTGATATGTTTTGGGACACGTTAGGGTTTTTTAAGTTGGCGGTTGTCGGATATCAACATGGCGGTCGTTACATAAAAGGAAGCTTCCAAAAGGTTCTATTGACGGTCGCTACAATGGAGTTGGCGGTCGCCAAAAAAAGGTGAAATCTTTCAAACAGTTCTATGGCGATCGCCACAATGGAGTTGACGGTCACCACAAAAAGGTGGAATCTTCCAAGAAGTTCAATGGCGGTCGCCACAATGGTGTTGGCGATTTAAACTAGTTTTATTGGTTTGAAGGTTTTGATGATTGGAATCAAATATCGAGCTTGGATCACTTTTCGAGGATCGTACTGAGGCACAATTCTAATTGTTTTTATCATCGAATTTACCTAAGATTAGACGGGATCAAATTGGGGTATCTACAGTGTCAAAGTTTGAATTTGTTCTTACATAGTCACAAGTTCGAGTTATCGGAATTAGTTGAAGATTGCCCGACAGTTAACTTTATTGTCTCAAAATTAATCGAGATACTCGCAAATTGACTTGAATAATCAATTATCCAAACAAAATGTTAATATAAAATAAATTTTATTAAATATATTAATAATATAAAATTTATAGTAATTATTCAATAATCTTAGAGTACCATGCATGCATGTGATATTGTCTATTTACTATATAGTATTCTTTTTTAATTATATAGCTAAAGATGCTTCAGGTGGAATAATGACTATCCATCGGTTTGGGTAGATGATAGACAAATAGTGACCCACTTAATGTGTAATATTACTTTTTATTTCTCAAGAATACCATGTAAGTAGTATCCATAATACTCTGAAAGTAATTAATATTTTTTTCTTGAAGTTTGAATACCATTTGTACACTGTGAGACCCAGTTCGTTTTAATTTTTGTAATGTACATTAGGAACTTGTGGTTATCGTTTTAATAATAATAGAAAAACATGTTTTTATATGTTTTATGTATGTGTGGCTTAGAGTGCATGTTGATTTCAATATCGGTCCTGTCGGACGTCACAGTAGAAAGTTGAAAAACTTTTCTGGGCTGGACCACTCGATCAGTCTTTAAACCACTCGAGCGATCTGTCTGCGGAGACTGTGTATAAAACAACTAACCACCTTGATTTTTGAACCAAAACTTCTCTTGCAAGCTTCTTTCTCTCTCTTTCTTGAGAACCCAAACCAGATCCTCTACCTTCTCTCTAGCTTTTAACTTGGTTTGGGCCCTGCTCTTTGCGTGCGAATAGTCGATTCTTACTATACGCACCGTGGGCTTCGCGTTCATCCAAGCAAAATCGCGTTTTGGTGACTTTGGTTTCTCGTCGATGCTTGAAGCGTCGATTTTTTAACTCTTTGAGGTAGAATTCTAGACTATCTTGCTTTAAAAGGGTGCTACATGTGATTATATACATTTTTACTGTTTTAAAATGCTATAAATGTTGAACTTTGCGTTTAAACCGTGTTTGGTTGGACAAAAATGATGTTTTATATTTTTATGATTTACTAAAAAGTTAATGGACATGTGTGTGTCCGTAGTTTCGAAAAGATGAATTTTGAAAATCAGATAGATTTATGTAAAAGTTGTGAAAACCTAACTTTGAAATCCTTGGGATTGAGCTGTGGTTTTTAAACTGTTCAGTTGGAATGGTAGAAACAATTTAAAAATATTAGTTGGTCTTCATGATTAAATGGATGATGTGGCAAAATGCCGTTAAACGTTTTGTATTTGATAATGTGTATTTACAAATTTTCACAGCAATATTCAAGATTGCACTTTTCATCAATACATGGCAGGATTATGTTACGTACATAATTTAATAAATCTTTTTATATTTTTCTTTTATTATTTCTAAAAATTAAGTAGATGAGCGGATAGTGGGTTAAATAATTGATAAGTTGTTTTTCCTACTTTGTAGGGTAGTGGGTTGCAATTGTTCTTTATATATATACAACGTTTATGAATGAATAAAAAGGGATTGAATATTTTAAAAAATTCTTCTAGTATTGAAGAACAAGAGGCAAAATTATCCTCTATTGTAGGGGAGTGGGTTTGTGGATTCTCCTTGGTGAAAGTTTTAAAACTTTGCGCAAGTAGGTGCTTCGCTCCTTTAATGAAGTTGTTATCCTAGTGGGAGGCGTTTGTTATTGTAGCTCTATATAAAACTTATCATTACCTAGCGGATCATTGGATGCCTCAGATCTAGGCTAATGGGCGAGAGTCTATAGTTGTTACTTCTGTCCCCAGTGCGACAGAGTCGATGAATAGAAATCATTGTCAGTTGTGGGAACCGAGTTGAAAATAACATTTTATTTATGTTTTCTTAATTTGTTGTACGTTATTTGGATTATATGAAAATGCGTGGTTTGAGGATGGAAAACAGTTTTGAGACTTGTGAAGTCGAGTCGTTTCTATACTGCGTGATTGCATATCTTGCTTTTACATTATCATAGTCTGTTCCTATTGGATTTCGGATCATGTTGTAGGATTTTGAAAACCTTTTTCAGGTGATTTGGCTCACGTGGGTTGATCTTGTAGAGCCGGAGTGGCGGAAGACAAAACTCTTTGTTTATTTATAGTAGTTTTGTTGTTCGGTAGTTTATTACCGATTTTGTTATTGAATCATGTAATGATTCTTATTGCTTTGATCTTGAAGCATGTGTTGTAAGACTTGGGGCGTTTATTTCAATGCATGTAAGTTGTAAGATCCGTGAGAGTAACTTTGGGTTGGTTATTGTTTTCTGTTACCGTTGGTTTCAATATTTTACTAAAATCGTGTTCTGTTATTTTAAGTTTCTTTGCAACGTTTGCGCCTCGAGTGAGGTTTTTGAGACTTGCTTTTGTAGGCGTTATAGGCTTGGTTATGCCTTGAAAGCTTTTCAAAAAGGTCGAAAAATGTTTTGGTGTTGGGTATGAAGGGTTGTGTTTTAAAAGAAAAAAAAGCATCCAGAGCCAGACCACTCGAACGTTCTATAGGGCGGTTTTGCAAACATTCTGTTTTTTTGTGTTCAAGTGGAAAACCAGTGTCCTTACAAGGACCGCTCGAGTGGTCTTTTGACCGATTAAGCAATCTGGGCAATGTTTTGAAAATTTTGTTAGTTTGTTTTAAAGTTTGGCTCTTGGGGGCCGTGACCCTCGTCCTTTGAGCTATTCTTTTATACAAACTAAACCCTCGAAAGTGCGTTTTTCAAATGTTTTAAGCTCGTTTTCTTTTTAGTTCCTTGAACCATTTGGGTTTGGGTGTTTTTTATGGATCCCGGTATCTCAAAATGGATTTTTCTTAGGTGTTTCACGTGATCTAAATTTAGGGGCCTGATAACTTGATATCAGAGCTCTAAGTTTGAATACCTAAGAGCTGTGGAAGAGGTTGCATCACCTTACGAGGATGGTTGCGTGTGCTTGATTGTATGTGTTTAAATATTTTGATAACATGAGTACGATAATCTGTTGAGCATGTGGATGCTGTGTATATATGAGCATTGGGGTTGGACCTCAGGATTGATTAGTCTTATCTTCTGGCATTTAGATTAACAAATTTGGATGTAAAGTTAGAAATGCATTTGGTCGATGAGTTTTCTAGCAAGGAATCTAAGTGAGTTACCCAAATTGACTCATCACTTCTGTCGGTTCTTCTCGGTATGTGAAATGTATTTACATGATCTTGAATGGTTATGTGTTAGCATGATTATGTATATTATGTTAGTAATAACATGATGAATGAAATCTTATGTTGTTATGTTCTATATTTCTTTCATATAGAAGTTATGTCTGTGCAGAGAGGATGAGGTTGTGGTCGAGGTCGTGGTCGTGGTCGTGGTTTAGGCCAAGGAGATGTGCCAATCCCTGATGCTGCGATGCTAATACTTTCCAAGGACCAGTAGATGGGGTAGGGTTGCTTTGTGAGATGGTGGGTTCCATTTGTTAGCTAACCGAGGCCGCTAGAGGAGGGGCGCGAGTACTCGAGCCGAGAGCGACTGTTGCGATGCGGTAGTTCTGACATCTTGACCCCTTACCTTTGTTGGGGATCTCGATCCCAAGGTGGTCACAGAATGGCTAGGCGTTATGACGAGAATTCTGGAAACATTACAGATAGTCAAGGATAACTTGAGGGTTGCGTTTGTCGCGTTTCAGCTGAGGGGTGACACCCATGAATGGTGAAAATTTGCCAGAACCACCGTGGATGAAACGTGGGCTGCTTTTACCAAAATATTTCTTGAGAAATATTTTCCTAAGTCCTCAAAAGACCTGTACCGGGAGGAATTTCTTACTCTCACCCAAAGAGTTATGACTGTGGTTCAGTACAAGGCGGAGTTCACCAACTTGTCCCATTTTGCACAGGAAGTTGTAGCCACAGATGAATTGCGTGCAAAGAGATTTAAGAGGGGTTTGAAACCTACGATTAGAGATAGAGTGGTGGCATTGAGGATGCGCGTATTTACAAATTTGGTGGAGTCAGCCATCACTATGGAAAATACCTTGAATGGAACACGCAGGGCTAGAGAGAGCAGAACCCAGCAGGGTGGATGAGGTGCGCAGTCTGATGGGTGCAGGGATAATCAATAGAGGTCAGCCGGACCTAATTCTCAACCTACGAGATCATATCAACAGTTGTTTTCTGCACCAGTACCCTTTGTAGCTTCATCAGAGAGGTCAATGCGGAGGGAGCTCATGTGTTATTGATGCAAGCAACCAGGGCATCGTGCATCGAATTTTTTGCAGAAGAGGCAGTCCAAGAGTTCAATACCTGTTCAATCTCAGGGGAAAGAGCCACCAGTTTATTTTTGGTGTGGCCAACTAGGACATTTTCGTAGGAGCTATCCTTAGGGAGAGAGTGCACAAAGCACGGCAGGTGCACTAGTTGTTCTGTCTGCACAGAGATGACAGAGTTTATGGTAGCAGCAGCAGCAGCTCAAACTTCTTGGGTTACAGAAGGGGTTGCCTTAGTTCAGTCAGTGGGCAGACCAGGGGACCGTATGGCAGAGTGTACGCCCTTACAGATCCCATTTCCTCCAAGGCACCGGTTGTGCCTAATGTTGTAGCGACTACTTTAGTTATTAGAGGCACTCTCTTAGTGTACAGATCCTGGGCTAGTGTTCTCATCGACACGGGAGCATCGCAGTCTTTTATGTCATCTTCTTTTGCATCTGCTTTGGGGTTAGAGATAGACTCATTAGGTAACACAATGTGTGTAAAGACCCCAGTCAATGGGAACGTGGTCTTGGGGTGATTCTGTAGATCCTGTGAGTTAGAGGTTGCGGCCGCTATTTATAGTTTGATTTCATCATTTTTGACATGATCACGTTTGATGTCATACCAGGAATGGATTGGCTGACCACCTATCGTGTCTTTATCGATTGTGATCGACGAAGGATATTGGTTTGTTCACCTGAGGGTGATTATTTCTATTTCATGGGTGATCGGGACGATGGTTTGGTGCCCATGCCTGGTGTTGTGTGAAATCGAGGAAACCTTAGTTTTCTCTTTTCTGCTCTCATTTTGGATGAGGCTGTTGGAGTTCAGAAAGAGTTTCCCCCTATGGTTTACGACTATCTAGATATCTTTCATGATGATCTTTTTGAGTTGCCACCGAGCCGTGAGGTAAAGTTTTCTATCGATCTTATTTCGAGAGCTGCTCCTATTCGATGCCATCTTACCATTTTGCACCGACTAAGTTACGAGAGATGAAGGTACAGCTTCAAGAATTTCTTGATAAAGGGTTTGTGTGCCTGAGTACGTCGTCGTGGGGAGCTCTAGCCTTGTTTGCTAAGAAAGAGAATGGTTCCTTGAGATTATGCATCGACTACCAAAAATTGAATCAGGTAACGATGAGAAATAATGGGGAGCTCTAGCCTTGTTTGCTAAGAAGGGAGTCAAGTTTGTTTGGAGTAAGTCTAATGAGTTGGCTTTTCAGGAACTGAAAAAGAGGTTGGCAAGTGCACCAGTGTTGGTTATTTCAGAACAAGGTTTGGGTTATATAGTATATTGTGACGCATCACATGATAGCTTGGGGTTGTCTTGATGTAGTAAGATAAGGTTGTGGCTTACGGATCTAGACAGTTGAAAACTCATGAACAAGATTACCCGACACATGACTTAGAGTTGGCTATCGTGGTCTTTTCCTTAAAGACCTTGCGACATTATTTGTACGGTGAGCATTTTGAGGTTTTTTCATATCACAAGAGCTTGAAGTACTTATTTTTACAAAAGGACATGAATCTACGCCAATGACGGTGGATGGAGTTTATAGAAGATTACGATTTTGACCTTCATTATCACCCGAAAAAGGCTAATGTTGTGGATGACGCTCTTAGCAGGAGATCTCATGGTTCGTTAGCTTCTGTTGCCATATAAGAATGGGGCATGCTTGGGGAGATTAGTGAGTTTGATCTATGTTTAGGGGAGACAGAGAAGGGTGCGACCTTATTTTTAGGTGTTTTACGACCTATGTTGGTTGCACGTGTGCTAGAGACTTAGTAGACAGATCAAGAGGTGCAGATGTTACGGGATCATATTGCTAGTGAAAAGGACACCACGAGATGGGTTGTGAGCCCGGATCAAAGTTTGAGATTAGTAGGAAGAGTACTTGTACCAGAATCGTGACACGATGATATGTTATAGGACTTCCACCATTCTTGTCTTGTAGTGCACCTAGGAGGCACCAAGATATATCATGATTTATGCTGACAGTTTTGGTGAAAAGAAATGAAGAAAGATGTGGTTCAGTTCATTTCTCGATGCCTAACTTGCCATCAAGTGAAGGCAGAGCACCAGAAGCCAGCAAGATTGATACAGCTGTTGCCAGTGTTATAGTGAAAGTGGGAAAATATCACGATAGATTTTGTATCTGGACTTGTAAGATCACCTAAGGGGCATGATGGTATTTGGGTTGTGGTTGGCCTACTGACGAATTCTGCACATTTTCTTTTCATTTAGGTGAAGGACTCAGTGGACAAATTGAGTAGGTTATATGTTAGCAAAATTGTTCGATTACACGAAGTGCCTGTATTTATTGTTTTCGACTGCGACATGAGCTTTATATCGCGCTTTTGACAGAGTCTTCAAATAACTTTGGGGATGAGCTTCCTTTTTAGCACTGCTTTTCATCCTCAGACGGATGGTTAGTTCGAGCGGACTATACAGATTCTAGAGGACATGCTGCAAGCTTATGTGCTTGATTTTCGGGGTTCTTGAAAAGATCATTTGCCGTTGGCAGAGTTTGTGTATAACAACAATTATCAGTCTAGCATTAAGATGCCGCCTTTTGAGGCCTTGTATGGTAGGCCATGTAGGTCACCGGTGTGTTGGACAGATGTGGGAGAGACCGTAGTTTTGGGACCTGACTTGGTATGAAAAAACGACAGAGAAGATCACTATGATTCACCAATGCTTGGTCACGACTCATAGTCGCCAAAAGAATTATGCCAATTAGAGGAGGAGGCCTTTGGAGTTTGGGGCGGAGGACCATGTGATTTTGAAGGTTTTTCCATGCCGAGGTTTGATGAGGTTTGGCCGTCGCGGGAAGTTATCGCTATGTTTTATTGGGCAATTGAAATCTTAGACAGGATTGAGAAGGTGGCGTACCGTTTGGCTTTGCCTCCTCAGTTGTCTTTTGTGCATAACGTGTTTTATGTTTTCATACTTCAAAAATACGAGCCTGACCGATCACATATCTTGGATTGGGCTGAGTTGCGGGTGGATAATGATGTTTCTTTTGAGGAACGGCCGGTGAAGATTGTGGACACGAAAGAGTAAGTGTTGAGGGGGAGGACCATTACATGTGTCAAGATTTTATGACTTTATCATGGAGTTGAGGAAGCTACGTGGGAGATTGAATTCGAAGCCCGTGTTAAATACCCAGAGTTATTTTTTTCTTGACCTCATGGTGAATTTCGGGGGCAAAATTCCTTTAGAGGGAAAAGTTGTGAGACCTGGTTCGTTTTAATTTTTGTAATGTATATTTGTAACATGTGGTTATCATTTTAATAGTGATAGAAAAGCATGTTTATATATGTTTTATGCATGTGTGGCTTAGAGTGCATGTTGGTTTTAATTTCGGTCCTATCGAACGTCTCAGTAGAAAGTTGAAAAATTTTTCTGAGCAGGACCGCTTGATCGGTCTGTCTATAGAGACTGTGTATAAGATAGCTCACCACCTTAGTTTTTGAACCAAAGTTTCTCTTGCAAGCTTCTTTCTCTCTCTCTCTCTCTTGAGAACCCAAACCAAATCCTCTCCCTTCTCTATAACTTTTAGCTTAGTTCGAGCTCGGCTCTTGGCGTGCAAATAGTTGATTCTTACTATACGCACTATGGGCTTCGTATTCATCCGAATGAAATCACATTTTGGTGACTTCAATTTCTCACCGGCGCTTGAAGTATCAAGTTTTTAACTCTTGAAGAAAGGATTTTAGACTATCTTGGTTTAAAGGGTACTACATGTAATTATATGCATTTTTACCATTTTAAAATATTATAAATGTTGGACTTTGTGTTTAAACTGTGTTTGGTTGGACAAAAAGCATGTTTTGTGTTTTTATGGTTTACTACAAAGTTAGTGGACGTGTGTGTGTTCGTGGTTTCGAAAAGATGAGTTTTGAAAACTAAAGAGATTTATGTAAAAGTTGTGAAAACCTAGGTTTGAAGGTTTGAGGCTAATCCTTGGGGTTGAGCCGTGATTTTTAAACTGTTCGATTGAAATAGTAGAAATATTTTTAAAATGTTGGTTGGTCTCCATCGTTAAATGGATGATGTGGCAGAATACCGTTGAACGTTTTGTATTTGACAGTGTGTATTTACAAATATTTTTGTAGTTGAGCTACGTGAGTTTTTTTTATGATTCCATAGATGTGCTGTAACAATGTGTGTTTACTTAGGTCGATATTGCTCCTGGGTTAATCTGGAAACTCTGCGTAAATAGGTACTTCGCTCCTTTGAATTAATTCCCGTAAATGAAGTGATTGCCCCTGTGGGAGGCGTTTGTTATTGTAGCTCCATTTAGAACTTGTCAATACTTAGCGAGTCATTGAATGCCTCAGACCTAGGCTAATGGGCGAGAGTCTATAGTTGTTACCTTTGTCCCTGGTGCGACAGAGTCGGTGAATAAGAACCATTATCAGTTGTGGGAACCGAGTTGAAAATAACGTTTTGTTTATGTTTTCTTAAACTGTTGGACGTTAATTGGATTAAATGAAAATGTTTGGTTTGAGGATGGAAAATCGTTTTGAGGCTTGTGAAGTCGAGTCGTTTCTATACTGCGTGATTACATATCATGCTTTTACATCATTATAGTATGTTCTTATTTGGTTTCGGCTCACGTTGTAGGATTTTAAAAACCTTTTTTAGGTGTTTTGTATCACGTGAGTTGATCTTATGTAGCCTAGGTGGCGGAAGATAAAACTTTTTGTTTATTTATAGTAGTTTTGTTGTTCGATAGTTTATTACTGATTTTGTTATTGGATCATGTAATGATATTTATTGCTTTGATCTTGAAAGCATGTGTTATAAACCTTGGGGCGCTTATTTCAATGTGTGTATGTTGTAAGATTCGTGAGTGTAGCTTTGGGTTGGTTGTTATTTTCTGTGATATTCTAGTATCCCACATCGGAAAGAGAGAGGGAGTTCTTAAGTTATAAAAAAAAATCTCTTATACAGCAACGAGACATTTTTTCAACTAGTAGAGACCCTAATAGAACTCCGCAGTTAAGTGTGCATGGCTAGAGCAATGCAAGAATATGTGATCCCCTGAGAAGAACAAAATCGTAAGGGTTTTTGCTATCTTAGTATCCCACATCAAAAAGGGTGAGGGAGTTCCTAGGCTATAAAGAAAATATCTTTGACCCTTATAGAGCAACGAGGCCTTTTTTCAAATGGTAGAGACCCTAACAGAACTCCGTAATTAAGCGTGCTTAGGCAAAAGCAATGCAATGATGGGTAACCCCCTAAAAAGAATAAAACTGTGAGGGTTTTGCTCAAAGCAGACAATATCGTTGCCACAAAAAGAGTCGGAGTGTTACAAGTGTTATCAGAGCCGACTTTTTGACCTCCAAGTGTGGGCTACTGCCGTCTCGCGTGTCATTTAGGCGGGCTGCTGAGTGGGCGAGTCAATAAAGGACTGGCAGGCTACCAGAGTTAGCAGGCTACTGCACGGGGATGTGCAGCCCTAAGGGGGGTGGATTGTGATATCCCGATTTCTCATATTGGAAAGGGAGAGGGAGTTTCTAGGCTATAAAAAAAACCTTTGAGCCTTATACAGCAGCGAGGAATTTTCCCAAGTGATAGAGACCTCAGCAGAACTTTGCAATTAAACGTGCTTGGACAGAACAATGTAAGGATGAGTGACCTCCTACGAAGAACAAATCCGTAAGAGCTTTTACCCAAAACGGGCAATATCGTTGCCACGAGAAGGGTCGGAGTGTTACATATAGGCTACTAGTTTCAATAATGCCAAACCCCCTCTTTATCTCTTGATATCCTGTTGCATCCAATAGGAGGATGATGATTGTCCAAGTCGAGTACCAATTAATTACTCTCGCTAGGTACCACGCAACATCTTTAAACTCATACAAAGATGAATAATCATCCTGCCATTATATGAACCTTGGAACGTAGTCATTTGAGGCCACCAAATTAACACCTAGTGTCTCCAAACCAACCATATGCATGTGGGACTCGCAAGTGTTATAGGTCAAACACTTCGCCCTATTTGGGCTAATTTTCTTATTTTTTGTTTATTTTTTGTCTTTTTAAATTTTTTTTATCTTTTGATAAAAAAATTCTTACTTTTCTAAATCGTCTCAATGAAATGAACCAGAAAAGTAAAAAGATTTGATCGAAAAATTAAAAAAAAAAATCATTAAAGACAAAAATAAGCAACATAAAATTTAGCTTGTTACCTTATTTTGTCTTTTCTGAGCATTTTTTATATTTTGATAAAAAAAAATTATTTTTCTGGCTCATCTCAATGAGAAGAGTCAAAAAATATAATAGTTTGATTAAACGATGAAAAAAATTCACTAAAGACGAAAAATAAGCAATCATCCCAAATAGGACCTTCGTAAAAAATAAACAATTCAATTTTCATGGAGTGAAACATAAAATCTCGAGGGAGATTTTTTTAACTCTTGCAAGAGAATGGGATAATGCTTATAAAGTTTTTGTTAAACGTATACATGTTAATGACATTTTAAAATTTAAAAAAAAAAAAAACTATGCCTAAAGGACTCGAGAAAGTTTGGAACGCTGTAGGAAATCTTATTTGTTAGAATAATCCAATGGGGAGGTTTTATATATGTTGTTAAGTAGACATTTTAAAGCCTCCTATATGAATTGTCCCTTATATTATAATTTGTTATAGAAGTGTTGGCTCGACGTAGGTACTAGAATTGATTTATAAAGGCTATAATGTTTATTGGAAATAATTAATCTCCATTAAAATTTGATAAAATATCTCACTCGTTTGGTACATTGGATGTGTAAAAATAGCTTCTAATAAGAAGAACAAAACTCCATGCAAGATACTGAACCTATAAAACTCTATTTAGAAGGATCACAAATCTCCATTAATAGAGGCATTATTCTAACTCAAGTACATAAACACAACAAAAAAAAACATATAATTACGTCAAAACGATCCAAACACCATAACCCAAAGATCCATGAAAAAGTTGTCCATAAATATAGTGAAAACCTTCGAAGCCGCCTAATGGCTTCACTCCTACAAAACAATCTTTCATTGCATCGGAACATCCACACACTCTCATTGAACTTTATCTCTAAAGCCCATTTCACTTGCTTAGCCTCACTTTTGCAATTTAGGGTTGCGAGCTTCACATTTTGAGAAACATCAAATAGTTTTTCTCTCTTTATTTACTAGGATATATAATTCTTAACTTTTGTTGGTAAAAAATAGAGAAGGATAAGGAGAAGAAGAAAAAGTTATCCCAAATGCAACTGATTACATAATAGGAATGCGAAGAATTAGAAGTAATAAGACTTGATCTTTTGTCTTACCACCTTCACCGCCGTGGCCATCTCCATACTGGTACATGCATTGAGCCATCCTTGCAAGGTTCTTTGCAATTCTCACAAAAGTTTTGAAGGATGAAAAACTTGTAGGTCGAACTTCGTTCATCTTCTTCCACGTCTCGTTGATCAAGTATTTGATGTGTTCGCGGGCAACTTCCTCAGAAGCCCCGCTTTCATGCATGTAACACTGGATTGATTTAGGAACATCGCCTCTTTTCATCTCATCCTGACGAGGAGAAGAAGACATATTTAGTTTTGATGTTTATGAAATCAATAATATTATGCATAAATTCAGACTTTAGGTGGATTGGTAATCCGACTTTTTGTATTGTTTTCTTTTTTCTCATTTTGGAGCCAAAAAGTTCGAAAGTAAAAAAAATATTGATTGTAATAATAATTATTTGGATTGTAATTTTTCTTAATTATTGTGAGAAAATTCCAATGTATATTGACTAATAACAAAGCTGAAATTTTGAAATAAAACCTAAAATGTTTCTAAGTTTTAAAAAAGTAATCAAAAAATAAGTTGTAAATAAGAAAGAAGCCTTAATTGAAAGTTGCATGCTCACCGCAGATGTTCCCAAATCATCGGCTAATCTTAAAATAGTTGATGACCACCGAATTAAATTTTGATATTTCTCAGTGGATTCCAAGTCCTCCTTAGTTGTAAAACTTGTACATATA
>JAOTRH010008676.1:0-13563 GCA_034768845.1 Heliamphora exappendiculata
CCCAACCCTCGAACTTTAGGCTATCAAGCCCGGTCTCCAAAGCCACCAATTCTCGACCCGAATCCCAAACCCTTGACCCCCCGACCCTCGATCCCTAGGCCCCCAACACCACCACCCCGCAATCGCTTCCATTGCCGCCACCAGCACCACCACCAGCACCACGGTAAATTGACTTGCATCTTTTTTTGTAAATAATTTGTGGCCTTATAAAATAAAATATTTTACATTAAATTTATCAAATCAAACACTAAAATATAAGAGAAAATATTTTACGTCAAAACAAATCGAGACTTAAAGTAAAAAAGGTGCAACTTTGACATTAAAGAAAAATGAGTTAAATGAGCTTAATTGGTGGCCATGAAGTGGATTTTAGGGAAGAACCAAAACATGGCAACAGTTTTGGAAAGTCGAGAAGCTTACTTCGAGAAGCCAGTTGAAAAGGGGATAAAAAAATAAAATAAATAAAAGAAAGGATGCCCTTTGAACCAAAATCCACTCTCAGCAATTCACTTTTCTGGCATTGGAAGGTTTCTCTTCACTTTATCATCTTTGTCCGGCAAAGTGTGCGTGTGAGAAGCTTTTAGTGTTTGGTCAAGTTTTTTTAAAAAATTTTGGTTTTAAAATCTTTTAAAAAATTTATTTGTTTCTTCTTTTACCGTAATTAATTGATATTTTTATATCTTTTCATATTTATATTTTTACAAAAAAATCAAAAAATTAACAAAAAATTTAGACCAAACACAAGTTTTAAAGTGATTTTTAGGTCGGCCATTGAGTTGAATTGTGTTTGAAAAAATACAATTTGGGCCTTAAATTAATTGTGGTGGGTTGGGTCACTAGTTATAAGGTTAAAACCAAATTTTCTATACTTGGTCCTACATAATTAGGCCAAGGGTCTTCTTTGCTCATGGGTAATTGTTTTATTTTTTACTTGAAAGTCTAAATTAAGCCCATATGCATAGAAATAATTTAACTTGCTCAAATCATAAATTCAATAATTCTTTGTATATGGAAATAATCATTAGTTATCATATCATTCGTATATAAATATCAAATCAAATTAAATTAATCCTTCGTCCCAACACATATATTTATATATGTAGCACATAAATATTAATCAATATTATTTTAATTCACCACCATCTTTCCCAGCTTTGTAAAGCCTCTCCTCGATATTGATCACGTTCAATCTTGCATCACATTTCCCATGTTTCTTAAACATCTCTTAGCATCCTCCACCTCTTCATGACCACCACGAGAGTGGTTTTGCTGCCCTAGATTTAGGGTTTTAGCATTTACAAAGAAGGAGAAAAAAAGTAATGAGCGTGCTATTTGCGATTGTCTCCATTTCTCTCCTGTTCAGTTGGTACAAATCGAACAAATGATATATGTTCGGCTGATATTTTTTGAACATATGTTATTTGTTTGAACTAGTTAGTGAAAGATGAGTGAATGCGATATCATATAACACAGACACGAAAACAGATGAGTAAAAAAGATGAGGTAGTGAAAGGGCCCACGATATAGAAAAGAGTTGACAGTTCTATAAGACATGTACCATCTCATCCTTTTTCTTAGAAGAGGAGATGGGAGAGGTTCAACAATCTCGAGAACCGACAGAGTACAGTTGAAATGGACTAGTATAACAGTTATTCCTAACGGGAGGACTGTTAGTTGAGGAAAATGGTGGTGAAAGAATAAGACACACGAGCTATTATATTTAAACTTTTGTTATCTTTAACAATTTTAGAGAATTTTAAAAATAAAAAAATAAAAAATAGATACGCTTAGTAGTCTAGTTGTATGTGTAAATAGAATTACCTCCAGAATTACACCCTATAAGTGTGACAGGAATCGAGTTTCAAATGACGCAAATGCCCACTAGACGTTATTGGCCATGTATAGGTAAATTGACTTATTTATTTATTTAATTAAATTAACTTTTTGCCTTTAGTGAACTTTTATTATTATTTAGTTAAACTATTATATTTTTTAGACTTCTCACACTGAGACGAGCCAAAAAAATAAATTTTTTTAATCAAAATATAAAAAAAAAATTCAAAAAAACAAAAATAATGACTTAAAAAAAAAATCAATCTACCATTCTCGTATACGACTCTAACTAATACCCATGTAGTTAAGTGGTATTTGACCGATAGAGTAATTATTCTGTGCTCTTACAACAATATTTTTTATATTATTTATTAATTAATAACTCGTTACATTACGAATAAAATACACATATAAAAGTGATATATTTCATTGTATAGATCAATAACAATGGAGCATCACATAAAGTGAATAATGAAATTATTTAAATATTGAGTTTATCGCGTGTTCTTAATAATAATGCTGGACTTTTTAATGAGATTAAAGTTTTGATTTGATGTATTTCTCATATTACACTAATGAATTAGCTCATGTGAAGTGATTAAAAATAAAAACAACTCAATTTTGCTCAAAAACTTAATTAAAATTGAACATGCTTTGTAGCAAATTTGAAACACAAGTATAGTTTATAAGTACAAGAAAAATAGTAGTGAACTCATTCCATGTACGATTAAATGTATTTTCGTAATAAAGTTGTCAAATTTTGTAAAATGAATAAAAATTGAACCAAAAAATAATCAGTAAAAATGTATTAAATTATATAATTATTTTCAATCATATTTGAATCATAAACGGTCGCGTGCCTGTTGCATTTGACTTTTGCTACATATGCTCCACATGCCAATTAATTAACAATTTTACATTGTTAGTATTACCACACAACATACAAATATGTCACATAAGCTACAAATGCCACACATGCTACATATGCCACACAGGTCAGTTAATTAATAATTTTATATTGTTAATATCACCACACATGCTACATATATACCACACAGGCAACAAATTCACACAGGCTACACATGCCACACATGCCATCCAATTAACAATTTTACTTTGTTAATATCGCCACACATGCTACAAATGCCACACATGCTACAACATTCAATAGATATACACTCACCTACGTTAATCTAAAACGCCTTACTCACCCCAATGCAATGCGTACATATAATTCTTAGATTCATATACATAATTTTTTACTTTCAGCCGATTATTCAACCTCTAGTGAATCATGATCAATTCCATTCTTCAACTACTTAATTCGACATTAGACCCGCTATAACCCATACATCTTTCTCTCACATTCACAACACGTGTAAATTTTTCACTTCGAACCATAATAGCACTCAAATCTACTGTCACTCACCAATCTCATCAACCCGTTTTATAATTACCCAACACAACAAATCAATTCCCAATGTTTAACCATATAATTGCCATCCTACGTCCAACCTATCATGGCGCGTGAATTTTCCATGGGAACTCGTGACAATCCATTAGACTCAAAAGGAACACTTTTTTGAAAATTCGCTTTACATCTTTTGTTTCAAACAAAACTATTTTATCCAAAAATAAATTTAAAAAGAAGAGTTAAATCACTAAAAAGAAGACTCTCAGTACTTCAATTTTATCACAAAAGAATCTCGAAACGGAACTCAAATGAAATAATACTTTTTGTTTAAGAAAACAAAACCTCATATCTAGCCTAGGTGAGTCCGCTTGAGCGGACCCACCATTGCTTGAGCGGTCACTTGGCTGAGGCAAAGCCCTTCATCTCGGGTAATAGACCGCTCAAGTGGACTCAAGATCGCTCGAATGGTCTCTTACCTGAGACCAAACCAGCAAAAACTAATTTTTGAAGACCAAGTTTCAAACCAAAACTTTTATCAAGGAAATGAGTTCTAAGATATAAAATCTTATCAAAAATAACTTTAGATCATGCTTAGTATAATGAAAAACTCATTCCAAAACTCCCAATTTGTATACCAAACCCACAATTTCTACACCAAATCCATAGTATAACTTTTCCCCAATTAAGCTAGAATTTTCAATCCATTCACAAATCTCAACACACACACAATCCCAATCAACCCAATTCATTCCACAACTTTTCATTCAGACTCCATAAACACACCCAAACCCAAACTTTAAATCTCACTCTTTAGTTAGGATTTTCAAATTAAAATCAATTTCAACATTTATCAACACCCAATCTCCTATAACTTATTGGATTTCACAAAAGCCTCACTTAACTTCTTCCTAAATTCAACTTTCAAGCTCTAAGAACTAGGGTTTCATAAAAACAAGGGATTTATGCCATTTTTTTTCAAATAATAACAATTAATCACATATCCATAGAATTTATTCAAGATTAGTAGAAGATTTTATTTTTTTGGGTTAAAAATTCGAAATTTTAATTCAACCCAACACTTGTAAGGGAACTTGAACTTGCCAAATCTGAAAATTGTTTGGTTGGTAATATAGCTCTTGATGCCAATAACAACATTTGTTTTCGAAGTTTTGATCAATTTTGAATCGTGGTGATCATCGAAAGGAAGAGAGAAGGTAGAGGAGACAAGCTCCATCAATGGAGGCGAAAAAAAGAAGAGAGAGAGAGAGAGAGAGGAGAAAGTCAGGGAAAAAAGAACAAAAAAAAGGAAGACCTCTTTTGTCTTTCACTTGGCTTCCTAAGGAAGCTTGGGGTGTGGGGCTATGCAACACTCACCCAACTCATAAATCAAAAATTATTCTACGATTTATTTTTAATTCACATTCAGAAATTAATAACATCAAAATTAATATATTTTAAATTTATATTATTCAACTATTATTTTCTTACAAATTACTAAATTTTAAAATTATTTTTAAATTAAATTTTTTGTGCCTTTGTGCGCGAGTCTAACAAAGCTTAATATAAAGTTACTTAGCCAATTGGCCACACTTTTATAACAAACATACAAGCTTAAAATTAATACCATACTGATAAATTATCACAAAATATTTAATTATAAAAAATTAAGATGAACCGAGTCCCACGTTAACATATTATGGAAAGATTAAGATTAGATGCTAAATTTGGTGGTTAAAACACCTAGTTCAGTGATTCTATATTCCATCTGGACTTTCATATAAATTGTTGTTTAAAATTGTTAGGACTTAAACACTAATTTTTGAACGCGAACGAAAGTAAAATCACGCACAAAAGTAAAAAATAATTAATTATCGAAAATTTACGTAGTTCGACTCACATCGGTCTACGTTCACGAGCGAAAGAGAAATTTTTTTACTATATCGAATGTAAAAGAAAACAGCACCCGTCTCCCTTATTTCTACCAGTTAACCTCTCAAATTTTCTGACTCACGACCTTATTCTTATGACCCCATTAGTGTTCTATTTATAAGCACACGTGTAGAAAATTCTATACATAAAAAATTTTAATGAACCTCTAATTTTACCCCAACTCAATTACATATAGATAAAAAAAAATAATATAATAAAATACGAATCAAGTAGAATACAAGCCACGTGCCAACAAAAAAAGTAAATGTCTTTTTGGTGCAAACTTTGATTGTTTGGAAATTAGTTTTTCTCTTATGTGCATGTGCATAAATTTGATCCGTCATAATTCTATTTAAAAAACAAATAAATAAATAAACAAATTACTAATATTCTCAATAATTATGATTAAATGGTATTGGACAAGAAAACAATATAGTATAAAATTAATAAGAAAAGTAAGAGGCATGCAACTCATAAAAAAAGATTTGCATATATTTTATAAGTATTAATAAAAAGAAAATGCTAACTACCGTCTATTGAGCAGTGAATAATGAGCTTATAATTTATAGATATTTATGTAAAGTGTATTGAAATCTATGAAAGTGGTAGACTCCACATTTAAAAGTGTATCAATATTAAAAAAAACGTGTTTCTATTTTTTTATTAACTACTGTTCAATGAGTGGTGGTTAGCATAACCCTTAAATGTGCTCTTGCTGTGCTCGTGCTGTGCTCTTTTGGGCACGTTTTTCAAGCATATGTTTATAATTCAATTCGTTTATTATGTAGAATATGTCGAGTTTGTTTAACATGTAATAATTCAGATTTATCGGATACCTGTAGCTAAATAATTGAATAAGATCTCCTAATGTTGTTTTATAAATAAATAAATAAATAAAAATTATAATTTTTAAAAAAATATTGTTAAACAAATATTAATCAATCACTTAGCTACATGTATTCGATGAATATGAATTTTAACATGCTAAACAAACTCAACGTGGTCTATATAATAAACGGATTGGATCATAAAAATATGCTCAAACCAAGGGCGCAGCACGCTCTCCGGGTCCGTATTTTTTGTGATCAAAACCGTATAAATAATGCACATAATTAATATACAAATAATATACTGAATTTCGACATTTTGTGATGTATCGCCTTTTCGGAACAAAGTTTTACCTCAAATTAGAAGGATCAAAAGGGAGACCAGGAGAGGAAAAGAGTTCTCAGATTTCAATAAAAAAAAAGATTTATTGAAAATCTTTTTTTTATATGTATTTTAATAAGTATTTTGATCAGTATAACTCATATTTTAAACACTTTGGGAATTTTTTTTTTCAAAAATATATGTTGTTACGCTGGTCAAACTCTTTTTTCCTTGAAAATCTCTACCAATATACGTTTTTTTTTTTGGAAACTTTATAACTCGTTTTTAGAAATGTTTTTTTTTTCTGAAATTGGTGGAAATTAGTAGGGAAAATATACTTGATTTAGCTTAAATGAAATTTTTCTGAAATCAAATTAAATTATTGGGAATATACTTGATTTAGAAGTATTGAATTTAAATTTCAGAATTTATACTTAATTAGATAATTACAATTAATTTACTTGAATAATTATCTTTAATTAAGGAAGACTAAATTCTAGACCAATCAAATGGTGATATATAATTTTTTTATAATAAAAAACTAAAAATATTAGGAAATAAAATTCAAATGTTTGAGCATACAAAAAGAAATTGAGAGTTTTGAACAAAAATATATAAAATATTTTGGGGTAAAAATATTATATAGAAATGGGGAGCATAAGAGACATTTGTCCCAAAGCCCCAAATCAAAATAACAATTAGGCTCCTATGGTAATTAACTTAAAAGTTATTTATTTATTTAATTTTTTTAGGTGTTTTTAATTACAAGTTTAAATTGTGTTTAAAATAAGTTGCTTAGTAACTTAGCTTTTAAACTAACTTTTGCTTTTTATTTAAAGTGAATAATGTTACCCTTCTATATATTTGATATTAATAGTTATATGTAATTGTTAGTGGTAATAAATAAATTATGAATAAATAGTATTATTATATTTTAAAAAGGATGGGAGTTTAAATATAATATTTTAGGAGTTTGTGTTTTGATTTAATTTTTTTACTTTTTAGTTTTTTATATTTTTGCCAGATAGGTAACTTTGATTTTTTGGTATTTTTACCCAAAAAATAGAAAAGTCAAGATTGTCAATCAGGTCTTAATATAAAAGTAATAATAAAAGAATATGGGGGCGATTGGCAACTAGCTTAAGAGCCAGTTTTTATTTTTTTTGTATTTTTAACCAAAAAATTAAATTGAATTCAAGTAGATTGCTTGGTAATTTAGTTTTTAAGTTAGTTTTTTGAAATTAATTATTTGGATAAAATGCTAGTTTTTTTTTTTGTTCAAAATGGACAATGTTACCCTTTTATGTATTTGATATTAAAAATTATATGTAGTTGGTAGTATAGTAAATAAATTATGAATAAGGAGTATTATCGTATTTTAAAAATAATAAAAATTTAAATAGAATATTTTAAGAATTTTTATTTTGATTTGACTTTTTAATTTTTTTTGCTAAATGAATAATCTTAATTTTTTAATATTTTTAATCTAAAAATAAATTGCCAATATGAACTATGTCAAAACAATTAGTTCAAGGTAGGGTGTCTTTAACTTTAGCAAAAAAGCAAAAGTTAAAGTCAAAAAGTTTTGAGTAGTTCTACTAACAAAGGCCTATTAGTGTAATCTTAACTATCGCTATGTTTCCTCTCTTTCTCTGTGCTCTGCTGTCTATTATTTAGAAGACAATCAGCACAAACCCTGTTTTTTTTTAAAGTAGTAACCTAAACAATATGGCTAAACAGAGGCCTATGGGCCTAAAAAAGTTGTTATTGAGCTTAAATTTTTTTGGCTTAAAACTTAAAAATGGATCTTGCTTCTTTGGGCAACCATAGATTTTTGTTTGTTTGTTTGTCTTTTTAACTTATTGATTTTAGCTTTTTTATTTTTTTTGTTTATTGACTTTTAGTCTTTATGTATTTTTTCTTGTTAATTAAAAATATTTTTATATACTTTTTAAAAATATTATAACTTTTATTACAAATATTTATTTATTTATTTATAAAAATTAGATTTTTAGTACATACTCGCCGATACCAAACAAGATCTATATTGAATATAAAATTATGTGAAAGTTAAAACAAAAATCCATACAAGATTTTTTGGCTTATTATTATTTTTATACACTTTTTTTTTGGTTAAAGCTTGTTGATTTTTTTTGTCTTTAAGCCATTTACACATTTTTTCAAATTAATTTTTTACTTTTTTGATTTAAAATAACTTTAAACAAAAAATTCGCAGCTTGTTATAAACCGGCTTACCAGCGAGTATATACTTACGTCATGTTTGTTGTGGGTGTATGTCTTATATTCCGCGAACTTATATAATTAGTATTTTAGTTATATGTATTTGGGCTGGACTGGGCTGGAGTCATGAATTCATAAAAAATTTAATATGTGTAAGGTTTTGTAATTATATTGGGCTAGAATTTTAAGACGTAAGTTAGTTGTGTCAAACCACGTAAATTCTTATTTAATTTTTTTCATGGTGTATACATTAATGTGATTCAGTTTGCATTCGAGAATTTGTGTTTAAATCCTAACAGTTTGAATGCAAGATTAGAAAGAAGAGACGATACTATTTAAAAATAATTTCATATATACGCATGTTTAGAAAACACTTGGAGAGAAGTTAAGAAAACTCCCCAATCTAACTTAACACCCCATTGGGGAGATTATCACAATCTTATCGGGTTGAATTCCCATGATTATTTTGAGTATTTTTATATATGAAAAATTTAATTATACTAAAATTATGTTAAATCAAATAACATATTATTTATTCTTAAATTATTTTATTCTCAACTAAATACCATTCTATACAAAAAATATTATATTAATAATATTATTTATAATATTATAAGCACAAATAATTCAAATACATTGATCATTCCATAAAAATAATTTTTCAATCAAACAAGCCCTTAGTAAAATGGACTTCTCAATTATCACAAGTTTATCATAACAAAAACACTACTTGGTCACTAAGACTTTATTGAGGTAAATTCTTAGTATTAAAAGTCTCAATCATTATTTTGATTCGTGGTTTAATCGGTAATTAGTATTTCGTACATGTAGCACCGCTATTATCACAATTTTAAATTGGATGTGCCTTTAGCTTGTTTTTGGAAAAAAAAAAAAAAGTTGGATAAACTGTGTCGGATTATTTCTTACAACTTTCTGTTAAAATATATGACCTAAAATGGACATAAAACAAGCGGAAAACACCTAATTATTTGGAAAGTAAACATGGTATGCTTTTAGTATTAGGTTATTTAATATCATTTTAGGTTAAATGAATTGCCACAAACAAGGCAAAGGCTTTGTTTGGCCTCTTTAGAAAATTTAATTCTTTTATTTTTTTTTATCATTTTAAACTTTTTTTTATAGTTTGACAAAAATTAATATTCTTATTACTCTTAACTAGTGGAGCTTAAAAAGTAAAACTTTTGGTAAACTTTTTAACGAAAAGTAAATTATTTAGAAAAATATTGACAGAGGTCCAAATATCAGTTGATATTTAAGAAATTAATCCCACGTTATGTTTTTTACTGATTTAGTCTCATATAAATAACATCTTACTAAAATACCCTTATTGTTAAATAACCAATTCTGAATTGTTCGAAATGGAAACTATTTTGAAAAAGAATTGTTGCGAAGATCACGATGCATTTCTCCCATGAACGCGGTACTTGCAAATTTGAAACTTCCAAATTCCTCGCATAAATCACCCAAAATCTTCTCAAACCAACATACTCGTTCCCAAATATCGCATTGATACTAAAGAATCTAAATATTTTGTCGATTCTATCCAAAAAAAAAATCTAATTACGAGTTTATACAACTGCTGCACTGCCCTTTCACGAATCAAAAATGATTGGTTGATGCTCGAGTAAGAAAAAGTAGATGAGGGTGTGAAATCGGCAACATATTTAAGGTTTTATGAATCCATGCTCTACTTCAATTGTTAAAGATTTAGGATTTAGGATTTAACTATTGATAATTGATAAATGTGAAGTCGATGACAGATTTTGAAAAAAATTTGACATTCATAAGTTACGTATGCAATGATAAAAAAAAAGTTACGTATGTGCTGTAGTATCTTAACAATTGTGTTGCAGATTAGTAATTGATACATTTATCAGTTACATTTATAGTGCAATATCTTAACAATTGTGTTCAGAGTAGTTACTGATAGATTTATCATTTGTTACTGTGTTGCAGGATTTTCTAAGATTGACCGTTTGCTGTATTAAATACATGAACCATAAATCATTCGAAAAGAATTATTTTACATCATTTAATTACAAAAAACATTGATGTTCTTGTGGTAGGTGGGAATAATGTGGTAAGAAATATATAAATATTAAAATGTGGAATAACAATCTTTTGATCGAGAGATACCACTTTATGCCAGGATTATAAATATTTCATGTTGGATGGATACATGTTGAAAGTTATTGCAAATCAAATATTGCCAAATTGGTTACCATACTTAATCAATCTAAAATCAAGATGGTCACTAGATAGTCAACAATTAATGCTTATTTGTAGGGAATAATAAAAATAATCTTATATTTTAATTAGGGACAAATCAGTCATAAATATTTTTTATTTCTATAGGATGAGACTAAAACTAATTAAATTAATTTGGTGGGACTAATCCTCTTATAAGGTCTAAAAAATGACTAATTGTAAGGTTTTTTGCTAGCCAAACATCTGTAAACCAATCGTCCAATAACAATCGTTCTTTTGCAAGTTAATATGCTTCGATCCGTTTGAGGAGAATCCGAGTGAAAGTAGCAATCATAATGATAGTAGCACATATCAGCAAACAACTTTAAGCTGAACTGATTATAAATAGACAATTTTAAGCTGAACTGATTATAAATAGACAGTGCGAACTACACTACTTTTCTATAATTACCTCACTCACAAGTGTCCTACTTTTATCTCACGAGTAGTGGTAGTGGTAGTAGAGTTGGGCTATTGATCTTGGTGAATGAGTCCTATTAAGTACGTGCTAGGTATAGAGTGATAGAATAGTAAGCTGGGTCATTTCCACAAGCAAAGCTCTTTCTTGTTCAAATGATGCAAGCGGTTATGAACAAAAAAAAAAAATAATAGCCAAGCATCTCAATTATTTGTTACTAAAAACAAATAAAAGATATATTTTTGGTAGTAACATGGCCTTTTTCGTTTAGGGGAATCTAAAAGATAAAAAAAAACTCAAATTTTTTTATTTTATTTACCAAAGAGGAAATTCTAAAAAAATAGGCCTTTGCTTGGGATAAATGCTTATTTACTTATTTTATGTTATTTATTTTTGTTTTTAGTAAATTTTTTTATCATTTAGTCAAATTATTGTGCATTTCGACTCTTCTCATCGAGACGAGTTAGAAAAATAATTTTTTAACCAAAATATAAAAATAAATTTTTAGAAAATACAAAAATAAGCTAAAATAAGCTAAAATTTATGTTGCTTATATTCTTCGTTTGTGAACTTTTTATGGTTTATTTTTTTGTCTTTTGTAAACTTCTTTTTTATATTTTGATCAAAAAATTATTTTTTTTGTTCATCTTATCAAGATGATTTGAAAAATTAAAAAAAATTATGATTTGAAAAATTAAAAAAAATTAGTCATTTTTTTAAAAAAAAGTTCAAAAAAGACATAAAAATTGTACCTTTTAAGTTGATCTCCTTTGACTTCGTAATTACCATTAACTTGCTGTGCGATGAGCTGTGAATCGGTGTTGATTAAGACCTGCTTTGCCTCGCATGCCTAAACTGCCCTGATACCTCACATCAGCGCTTCATATTCGGCCTTATTGTTGGCTACCTGAAAGTTGAGTTGTACAACATGCTTGATTTGATCTCAAAAGGGAAAAATAATTAACATTCTTGCTCTTCCCAGTCCTTTTTGAGTTTATCCGTCTATGCTGGTTGTCCACGTCTTCTGCTCATTCAGTATCTGGTTGTTCGTTGGTCCTTTGCTTGTGCAAGTGGTCGTCTTCGATGGGTCCTTCGTCAGAGATTGCGAAGTAAACTCTGCTACAAAGTCTGCTACCGCTTGGCCCTTTAGCAATGTGCGTGGTTTGTACTGAATGTCAAACTACCCTAATTCAATTGTATAATGCATTAGCCTTCTCGAGGCCTCAGGCTTCAGAAGAATTTTTCTCAAGGGTTGGTCGATTAAAACGATGATTGTTTGAGCTTGAAAGCATGGTCTCTGCTTTCGAAACGATGTAATCAATGCCATGGCTAGTTTTTGTAATTCTGGGTATTTACTTTCTGCTCCTTGAAATGCTTTACTAGTGTAGTAGACTGGCTTTTATTAGCCTTCGCCTGTTCTCACCAACGCGGAGCTCAGAGCAATTCCAGACACGGTTAAGTACAAATATAGCTCTTCATGTGGAGTTGGGCTTGAGAGGAGCGAGGTCTTTGTATGGTACTGCTTCAGCTAATAAAAAGCATTCCCCGAGATCTTGAAAAATGGTAAACATTTGTATATTTCTCTTGAGACGAAATGATTCAAGGCAGCCACCCTCTCTGCTAACCTTTGCACCTCTTTGGAATTACTAGGAGGTTTCATGTCCAAAATTGTTTTCATCTTGCCTAGGTTAGCCTCTATCCCCGTCTAGCTGACCATAAAACTTAAAAACTTCCTTGAAGATACGCCAAACACACATTTGGCTGAGTAGAGTCTCATTCCGCACCTACTTAGGATAGCGAACCCTTCTAAAAGGTCGTCCAGGTGCTGGCCAGCTTTCTTGCACTCGACCAGCACGTCATCCACGTATACTTCCATGTTCCTTCCTATTTGTTTCTTGAATATTGAATTCACAAGACGTTGATAAGTGGCGCCCGCATTTTTCAACCCAAATAGCATGACCCTGTAGCAATATAATCCTCTAGAGGTGATGAATGCCGTTTTGTCTTAGTCTCAGACATGCATAAGGATTTGGTTGTAGCCTAAAAAGGTGTCCATTATGCTGAGCAACTCGTGTCTTGCTGTGGAGTCCACTAGGTTAATTCGAGGTAGAGGATAACTATTTTTTGAACATGCCTTGTTTAGTTTAGTAGTCAATACACATTATCCATTTCTCGTTTGACTTATTCACCAAGACCATGTTCGTCAACCATTGTAGGTAGGTAGTTTCCTTAACGAAACTTGCCACTTTTAGCTAACTCACCTCTTTGTTGATGGCTTGATTTCTTTCTTGAGCAAAATTTCTTTGTTTTT
>JAOTRH010008707.1:0-57253 GCA_034768845.1 Heliamphora exappendiculata
TGCAAAAACATCTCAAATGTTTCTCATTAATATGCCAGGGATCAAGAATAAAAAACCTAAAAAGCATGGCTTTTTAGTATACATTCCTAACATTTTAAGCATCATTTATATAAACTCAAGTTTAACATATTGGCTAAGCACTCTCACCTTATCTTATATGCATAAGAACCGAGCCTTTATCAGCGAGCTAAGCTTGCTCCTCGGGTAACAAAACTTCCATGCCTAACAAGCAAACATGACTTAACCGTCAACACGGAATTCTACCCCTCTTAGAATGTGAAGTACTAAAACGATTCTGACCATTGAATATTTTCTTGATTTTTGGGATCATAGTTACTTTCTTTTTAGGTTTAAGGGGTATTATGCACTTGTCCAATCCTTTACTTGTTTAAGGATTTAACTTAACCACTTATTACTCTCTCACAATTATTAAATTTTAAAGTATGTAGCATTTTGATGTACTTAGACTTGGAGTTGGATTATGATTTTTGGTGACATTTTAGATTAAAATATTCTCTACAACTTTTATGTTTTACACTAAGGCCAAAATCTAAGGCAACTAGGTGAAAAACTTAACAGAAACAAAAACGATTCAGCACTTGCTCATAGAATTGGTCAGAAAAGTGTCTCTGTTGGTCTTGATTTTGGAGTATCATAACAAGTCCAAATAAGGCCATTTTTTGAGTAGATTTTAGTTCAACATGTCCCCTAGAAGTTTCATGTTTAATGCTAAGGGTAGTTGTTTTGAACAAGTTAGAATTTTTGGCCATTGTAGAAAATAGGTTCTGTCAGCCGCCAAAACTCAAAAGAGCCGATTTTGGACAAAGGGTTAGAAATGGTTTTAGGGAATCATCCCAAGGCTTTAAGGTCTGGTTTGTGGGTAGAAAGTACTTTAATATGTTATCTAAAAAGTGAATGTAGACCACTTTTGAAATAGATCACTAAAAATAGGAGATTTGGGCTACACAAAAATATGTGACAGAAGTGACCCTTGAGGGCTGAAACACAATAGAGAGTTTCAAAGGGATTTTGACCTATCAAAACTCATTATTTTGTGCTAATTTTTGGTGGATAGATGGATGCACATGTTGTCTATAACTTTCATGTTTTGTCCAAAACTCGGATCTCATTGTAAACTCGAATTTTTAGGTCTGCATTGTTGACTAGTCTGAAACCGACACACTTTGGTAGAACACGCTTATAGCATTTTTTAACATTGAGTTATGAATTCCAAAGATCAGGATAGAGAGGTGGAAAAGCTCAATTTGCAGGCCATGTTTAGTTTAAACCTCCTAGCACCATGTGCGACAAGAGTTGATCTATTTTCTTTGCATACATGATATATACTCTAAAATAATAAAACTCCAGATCCTTATCATGCCATGAATTACTTAGAAAACCCCATGCAAACTCCAAAAACACAACACCCACACCAAATGTCCCAAAATCTCATCATGACGCCTTTTCGGTTCATTTTCGATTTTTGATCTTTGATTTGTGTTTGAAAATGATGGAAGAGATATTTGATATGTATAAAACCAGTTGTGTTGGAGCCTTGATTACCTTATTTAGAAGTTGTTTCTTTGTGATGGAAGGCCTTGATCTTTGCTTTAGCTTCATGGATTCCTAAATTTTCTTGGTTCTTCCTCCTCCTTCTTCTTTCTTCTTCTTTTTCTCTCCTCTCACTATGGCACGAAACATAGAGAAGAAATGAGAGATTTAATTACCTTTTTTTATAGGAAAAGTTAGTGGGTAAAGCTTGTTTGAGAAGCTTCCTTAACCATGGGTTAGTTTGCCTAATCTTAGTTACTTTACTTTAACTTGGGTTCATGAAACTTGGTTACCAAGTTTGGCACAAATTCCTAGGTCTAGCCACTTGAGTGTGTATATATATATATATATATATATATCAAAATAATTTTTTTATTTAATTGTAGGAGAAAATTCGAGTATTTTCACATTGGTTCGTTTCTTGATTTTTTGAGCGTAACTCTTATCCTAAACGACTTGGACTTAGAACCTTGAATTATTATCCTCAACATTAGGGTTTTAATATATGCTTGTGTGGTCCCCCCACTTTTCTGGATCTTGGGATCGAAAAGGTTAATCGGTCAAGTCGGTTCCTCTTATCGAACTTAGGTTCGAGATTTTATTTCTTTTGAGATGTTCTTTCTTTTTTATTCGTATCTTGAGTTTGGGTTATTACATTAGGATTCTTTGATACACTTTAATATATACAGATATATTATAAGAGGATCAAAACATATCAGAAAATAATCGCTAGGAGTCCCAAAACCAGCCACCCGCCGGTGCCGCTGGCAGCACTGCACCAGCCTCTTCCCGAGGCTTTTTTGACCTCTTTTCGAACTCCATTTTGTCTCTATTTTTCCTAAAATGTAGCTAATGAAATATACTATTTTTAAAAAAAACCCTAGGTCCAAAACATCCAGAAAAATAGCTTTCGATGGCCGCTGAACCACCAAAAACGCTACTGCCTCGTAATAGCACTGCATCGCCAACTTTCCGAGGCCGTTTCGACCTTATCCGAACTCTGTTTTTGGCGTTCTTTATACTGAAAGAATGCTCTTGAAAATTAAAATTTTTTGTCAAAATATTTTCTAAAAAATAGCCTGAAAAATTCTCAAAAAAATTGCCCGAACAATCACCGCCGCACCAGCCGCGCCGCCGCCCCAAACAGCCACTGTTTAGGCTTTTTCTGGTGGTTCTTTCGCGCTCATATTTTTTAAAAAATAGCTCAAATATCCAGCTACATGATACTTCAAAGAACACCTTCAAAACAGTCCAAAAAAGGCCCGTAAATAGCCCCTTAACAGCGCCGCTGCCGCTGAAAACTGCCTATTTTACCGCCTGTTTTAATGCACTATTTGTCCCAATTTTATTATGGTTTCTAGATAGTGTTTTGAGGTATGTTTACTACTATTTTATGCCTGAAAAATTGATCAAAAAATAGTTCAAAAAATAGCCCAAAAATCATCAAAATCGTCGACGAACCGCCGCTGGCAAAGTCGTCAAAACCGAGCTATTTTTAATGATTTTTTTTACTATTTTTGACTTATTTTTGTTGTTATTTTTAATGCATAAATATTATAGAAAATTCATTGGGAAAAATTGTTTAAAACCCATAAAAAATTACCGCAATCCATGGCCTATTAAAATTTCGAAATCACCGCTGGTGCCGCATCCGTTATTCGTGTTTTTAGATTTTCACAATCTGTTCTTAAAAAATCTAAATAAATACTTAAAAATATAAAACTAGCTATTACATCGATCTTATATTCCAAAGGCTCACATTTGATCTATCACGGTCAACCCTCATAATTAAAAATAATAATCATCATTCACGCATTCAATCAAACATGAAAATAAATAATTATCATAAAATCAGGATTAAAAAACTTGCAGAACAAAGTTAGCACATTCTAAATCTACCCGGCCTCGATAAATCATAAATAAAAAATAAAACGGCTCTGATACCAATTGTTGGAGGTAAAACTGCCAAGATCATTATTTTTGCAAACGATTTTCGATTAAAAATTAATTGGAATGGCAAACGTCGAAATGGGCTCCAAATAAAATTTTTGACGTCGAACAATAAAAATAAAATCCGTGCAATCAAAGTTAATTTAGAAGAATACCTTTTTTTTCACTCAAATCTTCAACTATGATTTTGTTCCCAAGTTGAAGCTCCTGTCAGACCTTTTATTGTATTTTTTATGCAATTCTTGATTGTAGTGTGGGTTATAATCTATCAAGAACTCGTACCAGCAGAACCTGGACATCTTTAGTTTTAGAAAACAAGTATTAAACTGGTTCAGCCTATCTGTATATTTATAAGGCTACAGTAGAGACCTATGGAGTAAATATGAGTAAAACTTCCAGTGGAACACAGACATCCATAAGCGATTTCTGCAATTAAGTAAACCTCATAACGGTTTTAGTAATTATGAAAATCTTGCAGCGGTTTCTGTAATTTATATAAAACACTAAATTACAGTTCACACTACCAAAGAACTATAATTGCACTATGACTCATAATTTTAAGATCATCTTACATTGAGCTCCTATTATTAAATGCTTAACATTTCTCCCCACGTTAAGATTTTTAATACCCACCAATTAAATTTAATTACTAATAATTTAATTTAATCGACATCTTTAAATTTCTTAAACCCTTCCGCTTAATTTACTTAACCGCCAGATAATTAAATTTGCCTGTAGGGTTTGGCCTAATCAAAACTTATAAGCTTCCTTAAGGGAGTATCGTCAATTTCGATCATTCAAGTCGTGGATTTCATCAATAATTAATATTCATCATATAAATAATACCGTTATTCAACTCACCGGAAGTATAGACCCATATAAGATCGCACCCTCTAATGAATCAAAACAACAAATATTAAATATACGTAAATCAATAATTATTTCAGGATTAAGAGCATAAGTATTATTCATAATAGCCTTGGGGTGTGAATTAATTTATATAGATAGTAAAAAATTAATTACTCTAAATGTCCCGTTCAATACACAAAAAGTGTACTAGCATAGAGAGTCAGAACAATAGATGATGTTATTATCTTTTTTCTATAACTAAGACAGGCCTACTAAAATTCTGTGCTACAGTCGTACCGATGGTGTAGTGGCCCGGAATTTTGTTATTTTCTTGCTAATTTACGAAAACAAATATGTCATGATCTGTGGAGATATTTGGGAACATAAGACATGCATGAAAGTTTATTCTTGAGCTTGTATGTGTTCATTTGTGAAGGTTAATGGTGGAATTTTTGCAGAAAAACATAGTTGGATGACATGTTGCGCGTGTATGGTTCAATTACAGCCTTAGTAAATGGGAATTTGCAGCTCAGGATTGACCGCTCGAGCAGGAGAGTCACCATTCGAGCGGTGAGGTGGCAAAGGGTTTTCTGGAGTGTGACTGCTCGAGCGGTGGGGGTCCGCTCGAGCGGTGGGGGTCCACTCGAGCTGACTGGCGTGAACTTGGTATTTTAAAAAGGGGCATGGTCCTTCTTTTTCTCATTTTCTCCTTATGTCTCTCTCTCTAAAGCATGGATGAGTGTTAGGATTTGGGTTTGAGAGGTAATATGGGCTTATTTGGCTTCTTAGAGTAGGTTTCTTTGCTTTCCTCTCGGTGGTTCGACCGTTGAAGACTTGATCTTAGCCTTGGAGACGTTGTTCTCACCACGTAGTTGGAGATTGAAGCGATTAGAGCTCATCCGAAGCTTTTTCTTATGGATCTAGCATTAAAAGGTAGGATCCAAGACTTTCTTTGAATATTTAAGTGATATGTGTCATATTTTCCTATTTATGAACATAAAGGCATAAAGTTTGTGATTTTCGAAACCCTAAGTTGAGTTTGGTAATAATGAGGGATGAATCTGGGATTTATGAGAGATTTAACATTAACTTATCTTGACATTGTCCTATCTTATGATTGGGGCTTTTGGGTTTAAGGGAGTTGTATGGTGAAATTGACATAATTAATGGTTAAATTGAGGGTTATCATAACCTATTGTGAATTTAATTCCATATATTCGTGTGACGTACATTGATATCAAGTCAAAAGCAGGTTTTGTTGAATAAAATCAATACATTTGTGAATTTGAAGCCACATGATGAATAATTTGGTTTTGAGCTGAGAATAACGAAAATGTGGATAATGGAATTGTGTAATGAAATGGGTTAGTGAGAGGAACCATTTGGGTTGGACTCACGTGTGTGTTGTGTTGTGATATGTCAAAAAGGTCAAGTTTCTGAATTATTTAAGATTGGGGACGAGTTGCTCCTTCGCGAAAGTCCAGAAACTGAGCAGATTGGGTTCTCTGCCCACCGACTAGCAACCGGGAAAGGACGTATTCCGGTTCTCTGCCCGCCGGCTAGTGATTGGGAAAAAATATTAGTCATGTCAGGGTATAGAACGTACCATTACCTCAAGGGGCCCGTGTGACCGGATAGAGTGTAATGCTGCATGGGTCTATACGCTCGTCCGACGCTGGTGCCTATGATTTTGAACTATGAATTGGTGAAACGTGAAATGAGTTGGTAAAGCATGTGCAAGTGTGTGTGAGTAGTGGTGAACTTGGGTTAGAGACACCTCAATTTGGTAATATGATAAAATGATGAACTGGTTTGGGTTAATTAAGAATAGTAAAATTGATGAATTAATGGTAATAGATGAGTATTCCTATGGGTATGAAAAGAGAACATGGAGTAACAATCCTTCTTTATGGAACCCGATTATGCAAGGAAAACCTATTTCAGAACAAATACTATGAAGTGATCAAGTTTATTTGTGTATCTTGCATAATCATCTTCGTATATCATGCATGTATTCAATTTTAGTCTTGTTCCTATGAGTTTCGGCTCATGTTGTTTAACAACATTTCAGGTGACGGCAGAAGGAAGGTCATGGAGTAAGACCTATGGTCGATAGCTTTCTGGGAAAAATTAATAGGATTACATTATTTCTTTGGATAGTTAACTTTTGAGAAATTAAAGTGTATAGATGTAATCCCTTCTTTTGAATGGGTGGATTATTGTAATTTTGAACCCAACTACTATTGTAAGTGTTAGGGTTGGTATACTGAAAATCATACTTTTAGTATTTAATTTTATTTTTAATAAAATTAATTTTTTATTTTATAAGAATCTTTATGAGCAATGTATGCATATCATTTCTTTGTTATGCATGGATGTCTAATATTCTGTATAGTATTTAATATGGTGTGTAGAGTACGGCTTATATACAGAAAACCAGATTTTAAGTTCTTGCAGAATATAAGTTTTATGTTCACAGTTTAGATGAAAATGGACATACTATCGGTACGACTGTGGTACAGAGTTTTAGTAGGCTTGTCTTGGTTACGGGAAATAGATAATAGCGTTGTCTATTGTTCCGACTCTCTGTGCCAGTACACTTTGTGTATTGAACGGGACATTTGGGGTAATTAATTTTGTACTGACTACTGACTATATAAATTCATTCACACTCCAAGGTTATTATGAATAGTGCTTATACTCTTAATTCTGAAATAATTATTGATTTGCATATATTTAATATTCATTATTTTGATTCTTTAGAGGGTGCGATTTTATATGGGTTTATATTCCCAGTGAGTTGGATAGCGATATTATTTATATGAAAAATATTAATTATTGACGGAATCCACGTCCCGATGATCGGGATTGACAATACCCCTTAAGGATGCTTATAAGTTTTGACCGGGCCAAACCTTGCAGATGGATTTAATTATCTGGCAGTCAAATAAGTTAAGCGGAATGGGTTAAAGAATATCAAGATACCGATAAAATTAAATTGTTAGTAATTAAATTTAATTAACAGGTATCGGGAATCTTAACGTTGAGAGAAATGGTAAGCATTTAATAACAGGAGCTCAATACTATAAGGTCTTGAAAGTATGGGTCAGAGTGCAATTATAGTTCTTTAGTGGTGTGAATTGTAATTCAGTATTTTATGGAAATTGCAGAAACCGCTGCTGATTTTTCATAATTACAGATACCGTTATGCGTTTTTCTTTAATTACTGAAATCGCTGGTAGGTGTTTGTGTTCCACTGAAAATCTAACTCATAATTACTCTCCAGGTTCCTTTTGTAGCACTATATATACGCGGGTAGACTGAACTAGTTTAAGATTGAAGATTTTATCATTATTGATATATTATTTTTGTCTTTCAAGACTCAAAAAATTATATCGGGATTCTGCCGGTACGAGTTTTCGGAGGATTGTAACCCACACTATGTTCGAGGATCGCGTAAGAAAATATAGTAGAAGATCTGACTAGATCTTCAACTCGGAATCAAGTCGTAATTGAAGATTAGATCGACAAGAGGTATTCATCTAAATTAACTTTGGTTGCACAGGTTTTATTTTGATCGTTCTTCGTCAAAATTTTTATCTGGAGTCCGTTTCGGCGTTTACCTGTCCAGTTAATTTTTACCGAAAATTATTTTACAAAAACAATGATCTTGGCAGTATTGCCTCCAACAAATTGGTATCAGAGCTGTTTTGTTTTTCGTTTACGATTTATAGGGGCATGGTAGATTTAGAACCGTGCTAACTTTATTTTACAGACGTTCTAATCCCGATTTTATGATCATGATTTAATTTCTTGTTTGATTGAATGCGTGGATGATGATTTAATTATTTTTTTAATTACGGGAGTTGACCGTGATAGATTAAGTTTTTTAAATCGAATGTGAACCTACAGAACATAGGTTTTGATGTAAAATTTTTTATGTTCATTAAGTTTTTTTTTTCTAGTTTATTAGAAAAAAAATAAGAACAGGTACGGAAGAAACGACGGTGGATGGCGGCGGCAACCAACGATGGTTCCGACGGTTTTAGCTGTGGAATAAGTTTTTTTATTGTTTTTCAATTTTTTTCTGGATAATAAACAAATAAAAAAAAAGGGCCGCCGGAACAGTATTCCAGTTTTGGCACAGTCCCCAATCAGTGTAAAGCAAGTTTTTCCAAGTGGCGCCATCCCAAACAGTCTTCCAAAGCATCAGTTTTCCAAGCAAAAGGCAAAGCAACCGGTTTCCAAAGAAGCTACAGCAACAGCGCCAATCAGTGGTGGTTTCCAACAAGCGCAAAGCCTGTAGCGCCCAACTAGCAAGCCGCAGGTGTCCAAACAAGATTTCCAGCAATCAGCGGCAATCAGCGGCAATCAGCGGCGCCAAACCAGGCTGTTTCGGCTATAGCTTTTTGGAGCAATTCCCAGGCGCACACACAACAGTGGCACAAGACCTTGGAGCAATTCCCTACACAGTTGCGGCGCCAATTTAGGCGCAAAAACCGGCTGTTTCTAAAAAGTTGTTTCGGTAGGCGCTGGTTTTGCTGCGGCGCTGATGTTTTTTTACTTCGAAACAATAATTCAAGCAATTTCAGTCCCAAACAGCTTCAGTTTTTTTTATAAAAAACAGCGGCAATTTCCAATCCGAACAGTGGGTTCGGTCCTTAAACAGGCGCAAACTCATGCGGCGCAGAAGATTTGGATTTGTTCGGGACTGTTTTGTTATGATCTTACAAGACCAAGGAATCCTGATGCCACCTGGACATGGGAAATTGATTCAAATTAAATTATTGAAAGCTTATTTCTTAACAGAAGACTAAAACTCTTTGGAGTTTCAATCGAATCATAAAATCGAGATTTATATTTATCTTGTATTTAATTTATTTTTTATATATTAATTGCGTGGATGATATTTATTGATTTTATTTATTCTGTTAATTTAATTAATTCAAAAATTCGGTTTTAATTAAAATATTTTGTAATGAAAAATAAAATTAATTTTTTAATCAATTAATTTTAATTAAATGAAAATTTTTCAGATATTTTATTTTTTTACAAAATATCACGTTTAAAGATATTTTTTTAAATCGGATATCTTGAAAAAAAAAACGTGGGAATTAATTTCGAATTTTGAATTAATAAAATGAAAAAATATTTAATCGAAATAAATTATTATTTTTTTGACAAATGTGAAACGAAAAATAAAATAAATAAATGTCTTTAATCACTAACTTAACTGAAAAGCTAGAAGAAAAATAGTGTATTTATTAAAATTTATTTGTTACGCATTTAAATACGAAAAGATGGTTTGATAAATCAGAATATTTAGAATCGTGTACACGAAAAGATATTTGATTCTTTCAGATCGTGTAACTTTCGAAAGATGGTTTGATAAAACAGAATCTTTGGAATCGTGTACACGGAAAGATATTTGATTCTTTCAGATCGTGTGATTTTTGAAATTAATAAATTTATTTTAATTAAATGGGTTTTTATAACCCTAAAAAATTTTTAAAAATCTGAGTGGAAGAGGGAATTTATTCACAGATAAATTTCGCGGTCTACATCACCAGTTTGTAGGCGATGCAATTAAACCCTACGTGTTGGCAATAGCGCCTTTCTCCCCACCAGACATATTAATTGCGGTATCACTAGTACAAACCTCATTTAGGGATAATTCTGGATAATTGTTAATTTGAATCACTTCTCTATCTGAAAGGTTCATTGCGAAGCGATTAATTTGGGATTAGGTGATGGTTAACACTTAGCTATATATAATAGTATCCTCTCTATCCGAGTCATTGCTATTATATGCTGGACCGAAACTATGCCAGCTATTTAATTTTATTTGGCATGGTCAGTTGCGTAGATAGTAAAATTAAAAGATATTGACCTGTCTGGTCTTATGAAAGATAGTAGATGTCCACCCATTGTGGCATGCTATTCTCGAGTTACCAGGCTGCTGGCGAATTAATTTTAAAATGGTAGGGGGAACCAAATTAAAATAAATTTAAAATTTTGCTCATCATAATTAACATATTTTTTTTTAATTATGTGTTTCTCAGGATTAAAATGAATTTCAATCCACTCGCTTCAATACTCAAAGAAAACAAACTTATGGGACTGAATTTTGTTGACTGAAATGAATATAATTTTAACTACAAATGGTATTCTTTCAATACCAAAAAATGTGTCTATTTCAGAAAAAGCTTATTTCTCTGGGTCGAAAGGCATGAAGAAGAAAAAGATTCAGATATAGGGAGACACGATTTTCAGGGTAGTTAGTGGGCCACGAACTAGTGTAAAAAAGTCAAAAGGTAGATGTTTTCACTACAACCAGACCCGGTACTGAAAAAAACTATGTTCAATATTTCTCAGAAGACATAACAGACATGATAATTTTTGTTCACTAGTTTTGAAAACATGTTTAGCGGTGTTATCTACCGGTACCTAGTGTGTAGATATGGAAGCCACTAATTATGTCTGCAATTTATTGTAGGGGTTCCAAGAAACTCGATAACTTAGTGGTGGAGATATTTACTTGTATATGGGCAATAAACCAAATGGTAACAGTAGTTGCAGTAGGAGATGTTACTCTCAGTTTTGGTAGAGATCAGGTTTTAATATTAAGAGATTGTCTTTATGTACTTGCCATTAGAAGGAACTTAGTTTTCATTTCTAGATTGGTTAAAGAAGGATATTTTGTTTATTTTAATAACTCTGTGGTTATTAAGGATAATAAACGAGTTATCTATTTTGGTACATTGGTAGATAATCTTTATATTATTACTCAAATCTCTCATACACTGCAACTGACTGAAATAAATAATACATCTATATTATCATATAAGAGAAAATTTTACTCTTTAATGAACCAAACGTTTCTTTGGCACTTATACCTGGGTCATATTAATCTAAAAAGGATAAACAGACTGGTAGCAGATGGACCTTTTGAGTTCATTAGAAGTGGAGGCACTTTCAGTCTGTGAATCTTGCTTAGAGGGTAAGATGACCAAGAGGCCATTTTTTCGGCCAAAGGCTATAGAGAACTGTTGAAAATGGTTCGTTCTGATGTGTGTGGTCTTATAACAATCCGGACTAGAGGTGGCTTTGAGTATTTCATCAATTTTATTGATGACTACTCAAGATATGAATACATTTATTTGATGCACCGTAAGTCTGACTGCTTTGAGAAATTCAAAGAATTCAAGGCAGAGGCGGAGAAGCGATGGGTAAAAGTATCAAATCACTACGATCCGACCGTGGTGGGAAATACCTCTTTGAAGAGTTTAAGGGCTACTTGTCATCAGAGGAGATTACATCCTAGTTGACTACACCTAACACTCCACAGTAGAATGGTGTAACAAAAAAGAAGGAATATGACTTTTATGGAGATAGTAAGGTCAATGATGAGTCATTCAGGTTTACCAGATTCATTTTGGAAACTCGCTTTAGAGATAACGGCTTACATTCTAAACTTAGTACCTTCTAAGTCAGTACCTTTTACTCCCTTAGAATTGTGGACCGGGCATAAGCCTAGTCTGAAACACATTCGAATTTGGGGATGTCCAACACGTGTGCTGAAAGAGAACGCGGGTAAGTTGGAACCGAGGACGAAAGTCTATTTCTTTGTGGGATATCCCAGGAGAATGAAGGGTGGTCTATTTTGTAATCCTAAGGATCAGAAGGTCATTATTAGCACCAATGCCCAATTCTTGAAAGAGAATTATATTATGGATTACAGGTCCAATAGCAAAATTGTTTTGGAAGAACTGAGAGCAAATACCAGTAGAACGGAAGAGGAACCACAAGTCATTGATATTCCATTACCTCGTCATAGTGGGAGGATTATCGGAACATGTGCAAATCAAGAATAGGGTGCTGATGCACAGGTTTCAGAATTTGCATAGCCTGTTACTGCTAGTACACAGACACAGGTAGTGCATCGTCATAGTGGAAGGGTTGTTCATCAACCTATCGGTATATGTTCTTAGGAGAGTCTTTTGACAGGATCTCGACATAACTAGATACCGAGTTCGGTAACTACAATAAAGCACTACAAGACAAAGATGTAGATCTTTGCGAAAGGCTATGAATTCAGAGATAGAATCTATGTATTCCAATCAGGTTTGGGAACTTGTAGAACCATCCGAATGGATAAAATTTATTGGATGCAAGTGGATCTACAAGAGGAAGAGAGGAGTAGACGGGAAGGTTGAAACCTTCAAAGCTAGGCTTGTTGCTAAATGGTTCACTCAGAAAGAAGGGATTGAGTATGAGGAAACATTTTTGCCGGTAGCCATGCTTAAGTCTATCCAGATTCTCTTATCCATTGCTGCTCATTTCGATTACGAAATCTAGCAAATAGATGTCAAGACAGCTTTCCTTAACGGAAGTCTAGACAGGTGTATCTATTTGATACAACTAGACGAATTCATTGCAAAGGGCCAGAAGAACATGTTGTGTTAGCTTAAGAGATCTATTTATGAACTTAAGCAGGCATCGAGATCTTGGAACACTCGGTTTGATCAAACTATAAATTCTTATGATTTTGATCAAAGTTCGGATGAGTTCTGTGTGTACAAGAAGCGTAACATAAGCGTGGTGATCTTTCTAGTACTTTATGTAGATGATATCCTGCTCATTGGAAACGATGTGGAGGCATTATTTACGGTTAAAGTATGGTTATTTAGACAGTTCGATATGAAGGACTTGGGAGAATCCAGTTACATCCTTGGGATCAAGCTTATGCGAGATCGAAATTAAATGATGTTGGGCTTATCACAGGCAAAATATATCGATGATATCCATACTCGTTTTAGCATGCTGGATTCTAAGAAAGGGTTTCTCCCTTTTAGGCATGGAATCACTCTATCCAAGGATTAGTGTCCTAAAGACACCTGATGAGATAGAGAAGACGAAGGCGGTTCCTTTTGCTTCAGTAGTAGGAAGCCTCATGTATGCTTTACTTTGCACTAGACTGGACATATGCTTTGCCGTTGGTATGGTTAGTAGATATTAGTCTAATCCAGGGCAGGAGTATTGGACTACGGTAAAGAATATATAATTAAGTACCTGAAAAAGACTAAAGATTATATGTTGGTTTACCAGGCAGATAGTACCTTTTGGAGTACACAGACTCAGATTTCTAGTAAGACATAGAGTTGCATCAGGAGACAACCTTGCAGATCATTTACAAAGAGCTTACCGGCTAAAACTTTTGATAGTCATGTAAAGGACATGGGAGTCAGATGTATGGCAACATGGTTTTGAGTATAAGTGGGCGATTGTTAGGGTTGGTATACTGAAAACTATATTTTTAGTATTTAATTTTATTTTTAGTAAAATTAATTTTCTATTTTATGAGAATCTTTCTGAGCATTGTATGCATATCATTTCTTTGTTATGCATGGATGTCCAATATTCTGTATAGTATTTAATCTGGTGTGTAGAGTACGGCTTATACACAGAATACCAAATTTTAGGTTCTTACAGAATATAAGTTTTATGTTCACAGTTTAGATAGAAATGGACATACCATCGGTATGACTGTGGCACAAAGTTTTAGTAGGCCTGTTTTGGTTACGGGGAACATATAATAGCGTCGTCTATTGTTTCGACTCTCTGTGCCAATACACTTTATGTGTATTGAACGGGACATTTGGGATAATTAATTTTGTACTAACTACTAACTATATTAATTAATCCACAGCTCAAGATTATTATGAATAGTGCTTATACTCTTAATTCTAAAATAATTATTGATTTTCATATATTTAGTATTCGTTATTTTGATTCATTAGAGGGTGCGATTTTATATGGGTCTATATTCCTGGTGAGTTGGATAGCGGTATTACTTATATAGAAAATATTAATTATTGACGGAATCCACGTCCCGAAGATCGGGATTAACGATACTCCCTTAAGGATGCTTATAAGTTTTGACCGGGCCAAACCCTACAAGTGAATTTAATTATCAGGTGGTCAAATAGGTTAAGCGGAAGGGCTTAAGAAGTATCAAGATGCCGATTAAATTAAATTTTCAGTAATTAAATTTAATTGGCGGGTATCGAAAATCTTAATGTGGGGAGAAATATTAAGTATTTAATAACAGGAGCTTAATGCTACAAGGTCTTGAGATTATGGGTCAGAGTGCAATTATAGTTCTTTAGTGGTGTGAACTATAATTTAGTATTTTATAAAAATTGCAGATACCGCTATGCGTCTTTCTTTAATTACAAAAACCGCTGGTAGGTGTTTGTGTTCCACTGGAAGTCAAACTCATAATTACTCCCTAAGTCCCTGCTGTAACCCTATATATACGCGGGTAGGCTGAACCAATTTAAGATTGATGATTTTACTATTATTGATATATTATTTTTGTCTTTCATGACTCAAAAAAATATACCGGAGTTTTGTCGGTATGAGTGCTCGGAGGATCGTAGCCCGCACTACGTTCGAGGATCGCGCGAGGGAATACAGTAGAAGATCTGACTGGAGGTTCAACTCGGAATCGAGTCGTAGTTGAAGATTAGATCGATAAGAGGTATTCATCTAAATTAACTTTGGTTGTAAATATTTTATTTTGATCGTTCTTCGTCAAAATGTTTATCTAGAGCCCGTTTTGACGTTTGCCCGTCTAGTTAATTTTTACCAAAAATCATTTTACAAAAATAATGATCTTGGCTGTATTGCCTCCAACAGTAAGACCTTAGGGTCACACGTTCATATGGTGCATGTATGTGAGGATGCTATTATTTTGATTGAGCTGGGTGTTTTGATCCATTAAGGAATGATTTTGGCAGACACGTTTAGTTTATAATAAATGAAAATTTTGTTCTCAATTGCGTATTTTCCTCCCTCGATTTTACACTCTCAAAACAGGTTCAAGAAAATCAATCATTTGAGTCAAGTTTTTAAGCAAAAAATCTCGGGTGTGTCACAGCTCGAGCGGTGGGGTGTCCGCTTGAGCGGTCTCCGCTAGATTTTAACGTTGAGAATTGTTTTGAACCAAGTTTCTCATAATTGATCCAGAGGCACAGATGGGTTATTTAAAGACATGGTTTTCAAAGAAAGGATTTTTATATTGGGTTGGTTCCAAAAATATATTTGGTTTATATTAAAACGGGACATGGGCGTTATAGATGGTATGTTCATTTTCATCTAAAATGTGAACATAAAACTTATATTTTGCAAAAACCTAAAATTTGGTCTTCTGTGTATAAGTCGTACTCTGCACACCAGATTAAATACTGTACATAATATTGGACATTCATGCATAATATTAAAGAAATGATATAGATACCATGCTCATAAAGATTCTCATAAAATAAAAGATTAATTAAAATAAAATTAAATATTAAAAATATAGTTTTCAGTATACCAACCTTAACATATATAACCTCAAGGATCCATTCTTCTTCTTAGCAAATAGGGTTGGAGCTCCCCACGACGGCATACTCAAACGTATAAACCCCTTATCAAGTAACTCCTGAAGCTGTATCTTGAGTTCTCACAACTCAGTCGGTGCAAAACGATAAGATGGCATCGAAATAGGAGCAGCTTCCGAAATGAGATCGATAGAAAACTCTACCTCACAACTCGGTGACAGCTCAAATAGATCGTTAGGAAAGACATCTTGATAATCACAAACCACAAGGGGAAGCTCTCCTTGAACCCCAACCGCCTCATCTAACACGAGAGAAAAAAAGCGAATGCCTAGGGTTTCTCAATTTCGCACAACACCAGGCATGGACACCAAACCTTCATCCTGATCGCCCACGAAACAAAAGCAATCACCCTCAGGTATACAAATCGATACCCTCCGTCAATCACAATCGATAAGAGCACGATTGGTGGTCAACCAATCTATCCCTAGGATGATATCAAACGTGGTTATGTCTAGAATGATGAAATCAAATTCTAAATAGTGGTTGAAGACCTCTTATTCACAGGATCTACAAACTCATCTCAGCATCACATTCCCACCGACTACGGTCTCTACATACAGCGTACTACCCAACGAGTCCATCTCCAACCGCAAAGCAGATGCAAAAACATATGAAATAAAAGAATGCGATGCTCTCGTGTCGATAAGAACATTGGCCCATGATCTGTATACTGACAGAGTACCTTTGATCACTATAGTAGTGGCAGCAGCATAAGGCATGACTCGTGCCTTGGAAGAACTGGGATTTGTAAGGGCATATACTTTGCCCTGTGGTGCCCTAGTCTGTCCACCATAGCCTTGGATCGTTGACTGTCGCACTGACTGTGTTGAGGCACCTCAATCGGTAATCTTAGAAGTTTGAGCCATAGGTTATTGATGAGTGTGTCATCCTTGTGTGGGCGGAACAACTGGTGCACCTATTATACTCTGTACACTCTCTCCTCAAGGAAAGTTCCTGCAAAAATGCCCCGACTGGTCACACCCAAAATAGACTGGTGGCTCTTTCCCTTGTGATTGAACAGGTATAGCACTCTGAGACTGCCTCTTTTGTGGGCAATCTAACGCATGATGCCGTGGCTATCTGCACCAATAACAGGTGAGTTCTCTTTGTTCTGACCTCCTAGATGAAGTTGCCAAGGGTGCTGGCGTAGAAAACTGTTGTTGATATGATCCTATAGGATGAGAACTCAGACCAGATGACCTCTTACGCTTGTTCCTACACCCCTGAAACTATGCACCTCCTCCGTCCTGCTGGGTTCTACCCTTTCTTGCCCTGCGTGTCTCATTCAAGGTATTTTCTATAGTAATGGCTAATTCCACCAAGTTTGTAAAGTCGCGCATTCTCAATGCCGCCACTCGATCTCTGATCACGAGTTTCAAACCCCTTTCAAATCTTTTTGTACACAACTGTTAGGGTTGGTATACTAAAAATTATGTTTTTAGTATTTAATTTTATTTTTAATAAAATTAATTTTCCATTTTATGAGGGTAGGCTGAACCAATTTTATATATGCGGGTAAGCTGAACCAGTTTTATATCATTGATATAATATATTTTGTCTCTCAAGACTAAATATATTGGGGTTCTGTCGGTACGAGTTCTTGATAGTCTGTAGCCCACACTACGTTCGAGGATCTCATACGGGAATACGGTAGAAGATCTGACTGGTGCTTTAACTCGGAATCAAATCGTACTTAAAGAATAGATCGACAAAAGGTATTCTTCTAAATTAACTTTGGTTGCACGGGTTTATTTTTGATTGTTCAACATCAAAATGTTTATCTAGAGCCCGTTTCGGCGTTTACCATCTAGTTTATTTTTTTTACTGAAAATCGTTTGTAAAAACAATGATCTTGGCAGTATTACCTCCAATAGCAACTCATCTGTAGCTATAATTTCCTATGCAAAACGGGACATGCTGGTGAACTTTGCCTCGTACTAAACCACAGTCATTACCCCTTGGGTAAGAAAAAGGAATTCCTCCCGATAAAGATCTCAAGAGGACTCAGGAAAGTATTTATCCAGAAGTACTTTGGTAAATGCTACCCAAGTACCTCCCACAGTAGTTTTGGAAAACTTTCACCACTCATGGGCATCACCTCTCAGCTAGAATGCAGCAAATGCAACCCTCAGGTCATCCTCGACTATTTGTAGTGTATCCAGAATCCTGGTCATAAGCTCCAATCATTCCGTGCCCACCTTGGGATCGGGATCCCCGACAAAGGTGGGATGGTCGAGATGTCAAAACTCTCGCATAGCAATAGTCACCCTTGGCTCGAGCAGTCTCTCTCTCTCCCCCTAGTAGCCTTGGCTAGTTGACGAATGAAGCCTACCATCTCACATAGAAAGTCTACCACCGCTACAGGTCTTTGGGGAGCATTAGCATCCCCAGCATTAGGGATTGGCACATCCTCTTAGCTTAAACCACAGTCATGGCCTCGACAATGACCTCGTCCTCTCCGCGCAGATATTACTTCTATACAAAAGCAACATAGAACGTAACAACATAATATTCAGTCCATCATGTTATTACAGATATAAGTCACATAATCATGCTAATACTTAGCCACAGACGATCATGTAAACACATCTCACATACTGAGGAGAACCGACAAGAGTGACGCGTCGATTTGGGTAGCCTACTTATATTCTTTACTAGAAAACACAACAGCCAAATGCATTTTTAACTTGGCTTTCAAGTTTATTAATCCAAATACCTGAAGGCAAAACCAGTTAATCCTAAGGTCTAACCCCCATGCTCACGTATACACGACATTTACATACTCAACATGTTATCATTCTCATGTTATGAAAATATTTAAATACATGCAATCAAGAACACACAACCATTCTCAAAGGGTGATGCAACCTCTTTCCACGGCTCTTAGGTATTTGAACCCAAAGCTCTAATACCAAGTTATAATACCCTGATTTCCAAAAAATAAAAACTCCACGGAAACCAAAATGAAAACATGATTTTATTTGTAATATATTTCTCAAAATACGCCATTTTAAACTAAAAAAGTTACCCAAAAGATTTTTCATCCAAAAATCTCATTTCGAGACAAAATAGAAGTTTTTCACAAAGCGGTTGTCCGCTCGAGTGGGCCCTCCAACACTCGAGTGATGAGACACCCGAGAGATTTTTAAGCTAAAAACTAGAAAAATTTTCCAAGTCTAAAAAACACACCTAAAAACCTTATCTTTGAACAAGGGTTTAAATAAGCAAAATATAGGGACAAAACATTAGTTTGATAAAGAAACTTCTCCTTTTAACCCAAAACTTGGATACCAACGTTTTTATACCATAACAAAACATTTCAAACCGTGAACTCCCAAACCAAACATGAGCCCACGCCTCACATACAAACAACATATGAAGCCATGGCCTTAAGGCCTAACATAACATGCTTTAGAATTCAAAACATATACACCAATACATGATCCCGCAACAAAAAGATAACAAGGAAAAGTCTTTCGCCTCCTCCAGCTCCTTTAGATCATTTCATGTGATCACAATCACCTGAAAAAAGTTTTTAAATCCCACAACGTGAGCCAAAACTCAATAGGAGATAGACTAGCATGAATCAAAAGCAAAACATACTAACACAAATAATATGAATATCCCGACTCACACGAGCCTCAAAAACTGTTTTACTTCTTAAAACCATAAGTTTTTATACAAACTCCATAACGCTTGACAGTTTATCAAAACATAAATAACACGTCATTTCTAGCCAGGTTTCCACAAACCCTAATGATCCTTGTGAGAGCTCGACCTGTTTTATTTTATAATGATTTAAGTGTTGATGGGGTTGGAGTTAACACTTGACCTTGGTAATGTGTTAGGTGAATATTTGGGCCTGTGCATGGATCTGTCAGCTAGAGAGTTCAACCGGCTAGAGGGTTCAGTCGATTGACCTGGACACTGGAAAATCTTCATGGATTCCAGTAACTTTTTAGTTGATTGAGAGTGCAATCCAGTCGACTGACTGGACAATGTGGTTGTTCAGTTAACTGAGGTGGGTGACTCAGTTGACTGACTTGAGTCGGTGGAAGATATTTTGAGATTCCAATTGCCTTTTAGTCGATTAACCTGAGGGGTTCAGTCAACTGACTTCCAGTGTTTGGGCGTGGCCTATAAATATCAGTCTTATGTTAGATATTTTGAGATATTTGTTTCTTCAAGACTAAGTTTCCTTTTTCACATAAAACCTCCACCTTCTCTTTAGTTTTTGGTGAGCCTGGGGCTTGGTTTTTGGTGAGCGAATAGCGGATTCTTAGTATCCCTGTCGGGGGCATCACATTCATCCAAACAGAATCTCATTTTAACGACGTTCGTTTTTCTTCGGGTTTGAAGTTTTGAGGTTTTAACTCAACGAGGTATGATCCTAGACTATCTTGTCTTTAAGTAGTGCTATATGCAAATCTATGCTTTTCTACCATTTAAAAATGTATTAAATGTTGAATTTTGTGTATAAACCATATTTGTTCTGGCAAAAAGCATATTTTGCATATTTTATGGTTTATTACATGTTGTGGATGCGTAGATGTTCATAGTTTTCAAAATGGAGGTTTGAAAACGAAGAGATTTATGTAAAGCCTTGAAAATCGTGGTTTGGAGGTTTGGAGCTAACCCTTGGGGTTGAGTCTCAATTTTTAAATATTTTGATAGAAATGATCGAAATATTTTAAAAATGTTGTTTGGTCTCCATGGTTAATGGATGACGTGGCAGATGGCCGTTAGATATTTTGTACATGTTTAATGTATGGTTTTAAATGTTTTCGTAGTCGAGTTACGTGTATATTTTTAGTGATTCGATAAATGTGCTGTGACAGTACGCGTGTATTTAGGCTGCCATTGCTCCTTGGTGAAAGTTCAAAAATTTTGCATAAGTAGGTGCTTCGCTCCTTTGAGTTAATTCCCGTAAATGAAGTGGTTAGTAGGTGTTTCGCTCGTCTGGGTTAATTCTCGTAAATAAAGTGGTTGTCCTAGTGGGAGGCGTGCGCTGTCGTGACTTCATATAAAATTTGTCATTACCTAGCGGGTCTTTGTATGACTTAGGTCTAGGACAATGAATAAGAGTTTATAGTTGTTACGTTTATCCCGGGTGTGACAGAGTCGGTATATAGGGATTATCGTGGATTGTATGAACTGAGTGAAAAAAATGTTTCGTTACTGCTTTGTTTAACCATTGACGTTATTTGCATTCTTTTCCCTAGACTATCTTATCTTTAAGTGGTGCTATATGCAAGTCTATGCTTTTCTACCATTTGAAAATGTATTGAATGTTGAATTTTGTGTATAAATCATATTTTTTCGGGTAAAAAGTATGTTTTGCATATTTTATGGTTTATTATATGTTGTGGATGCGTAGATGTTTGTAGTTTTCAAAATGGAGGTTTGAAAACGAAGAGATTTATGTAAAGCCTTGAAAACCGTGGTTTGGAGGTTTGGAGGTTTAGAGCTAACCCCTGGGGTTGAGTCTCGATTTTTAAATGTTTTAGTAGAAATGATAGAAACATTTTAAAAATGTTGTTCGGTCTCCATGGTTAATGGATGACGTGGTAGATGGCCCTTGGATATTTTGTACATGTTTAATGTACGATTTTAAATATTTTCGTATTCGAGCTACGTGTTTATTTTTAATAATTCGATTAATGTGCCGTGACAGTACGTGTGTATTTGGGCCGCCATTGCTCCTTGGTGAAAGTTTAAAAACTTTACGCAAGTAGGTGCTTCGCTCATTTGAGTTAATTCCCGTAAATGAAGTGGTTAGTAGGTGCTTCGCTCGTCTGGGTTAATCCCCGTAAATAAAGTGGTTGCCCCAATGGGAAGCGTGCGTTGTCGTGACTCCGTATAAAACTTGTCATTACCTAGCGGGTATTTGTATGGCTTAGGTCTAAGATAATGGGTAAGAGTTTATAGTTGTTACCTTTATCCTGGATGTGATAGAGTCGGTATATAGGGATCATCGTCGATTGTATGAACCGAGTGAAAAAAAATATTTTGTTACTACTTTCTTTGATCGTTGACGTTATTTGCATTGTTTCAAATGTGTGGCTTTAAGGATGTAAAACCGTCTTTGAGGCTCGTGTGAGTTGGATGAAAACTTGTGATTTTTGAGTGGAAAAACTATTTTGAGGCTCATATGGTTGAGTCATTTTTATGCTATGTGATTGCATATCCTATTTTACTACATTATAGTCTGTTTCTATTGGGTTTCAGCTCACGTTGTGGAATTTAAAAATATTTTTCAAGTACATGCGAACATACAGGTTGATCTGATGGAGCCGAATGGGGTGAAAGATCTTATAGTTTTCCTTTTTGTTTCTTTGTGGATCATGTAATGTTTTACATGTTTATGGTGTTGGAACCATGTGTTGTAAGCCTTGTGGCAGATATATCTAATTCATATATGTATTTTAAGAGTGAGACCTCAGGTTGGGTGTTGGTTTCCACTTGTATAGTTTTATCCTCACAAAAAAAAATAATCATACATCGAGGGAGGATTTTGGGTTATGTTCGGGTGGGCTTTCTTTTTAAATAAACCCTCGGTAGTGCATTTTACAAATATTTTAGCCTCGTTTAGGTGTTATGATTTTTGACCCGTTTGTGTTTGGGCAGTTTTGGTGGATCATAGTAACCCAAAACGGTTATTCGTGGGTGTTTTGCGTGACCCAAAATTTTGGGTGTAACAAATTGGTATCAGAGCTTTGGGTTCGAATACCCAAGAGCTATAGGAAGAGGGTGCATCACTTTGTAAGGAAAGATGTGTGTGATTAGTTGCATGTATTTTAGTGTTTTTATAACATGAGCATGATAGCTTGTTGAGCATGAGGATGTTGTGTGTACGTGAGTATGGAGGTTGGACCTTAGGATTGATTAGTCTTCCCTTTGGGCATTTGGATTAACAAATTTGAAAGCCAAGTTAGTAATGCATTTGTACGACATATTTTTTAGCAAGGAATCTAAGTAGGTTATCAGAATTAGCGTGTCACTCTTGTCGGTTCTCCTCGGTATGTGTGATGTGTTTGCATAATTATTTTGGCTAAGTGTTAGAATGATTATGTGATACGTGTTAGAAATAACATGAGGGATCGACCTTAGGTTGTTGTGTTCGATATTTTTTTATATATGAACTATGTAACCTTAGAGTGGGTGAGGCCATGGTTTAGGTCTTGGATGTGCGACTCGGTTGCTGTTGATTGCTAAGAGGTAAGGTTATGGGTTGAGTGTCAATCACTTGGTGCGTTGTGGAACTTGTTTGTGATTTAGAGTTAGCGGCGTGAGGTTGGCCTTGGTTGGTAAACTGTTGAGTGTTTGCATGAGCAGAGTTTTTTTTAGGTGTAGTTAAAGCATGGTTAGTGGCTTGGTTTTGGTAGATGACTCATCTTGAGAGTATGTTACTGGAAGTTGAAGTTGTGTTATGGATGGCCTTGTGAGTAGGGGCAATGGGGCGTCGGAGACCTTGAGAAATTAGTTGTTATGATTAGATTTGTGAATAGTGGTAATCCCTTTTATTAAGGTTTGGTGTACATGGTTTTAGCCGCGTGACGAATTAGGTACGTCGTGAGCCATGCTATGTCATAAGCCATGCTATGGGGAATAGACAGGAACATAGTGGATGGGAGCATAGTAATCCTTGGCTGGGTGTATGTTGAGATGGCAGAACATAAGTAGTTCTGGGAATATTCCTTGCTAGCAGGATGTTATCGGTAGTCAAAGTAGTGTCTGAAGACTTTGGATGTTGTATACCTTACTGAGGTTTCAAAATTGAGTTATGAGCAATAAGTTCGAGAATATGGGGATGAGTATGAGTTGCAGATATGCTGTGATGAGTATGGGTCGCGGCGGTATTGGAATGTGTACGGGTTCGGGTTTCAGTTCTAACATGCGACGAGTATTAGTTCTGTGGAATTCCTACGAGAATGTAGGTCTGTGGTTTAGTTGTTATTTTCATGATGAGGAGATCGTGTTTTGGGACCGTGCTGGGTGCATGAGGTCTGAAAGGTCCGTAGAAGGGTTTGATAGTGTGGTTGGATTAGTACTGAGACGGTGTATTCAAAGTGTGATTTTCTTGGAGGTTGTTTGTGTTTGACATAGGTTCAAAGGTGGGTATGTTGTTTGCCCATGAGAATGAAGTGTGGCATAATAAGGTTCAACAGTGTACCATGAGGTTTCAATGGCCTGGGATGATAGGCGAGAAACCGTGAGTTAAGATGTCTGTGATCGATGCGTGCTTTGAGAGGAAAAGTGCGGGAGGCGTCTGCATGGTCGTGAGAGTTATTAGTAACTCTGGATGAAAGGTCTCAGGATTGGGTTTTCTTTGTTTGGTGCCGTGTGCTTTCTATGTGAGTTACTTAGACAGTGGGCTCGATGCCATGACATGGTTGTGGTTTACCTAGCAGGAGTTAGGTGAGTAAACACAACCTTATGAAGTGAGGTCTTGGCACAATGAGAATGTTGGCGTTGTGTCTCTATGTATGACTGGTGACAAGCTTGTAGTCCTATGGGATGTGCTGTATGAGGTATGATAATTGATGTTGTTTATGTGTGTGCGAATGGGGTCTGAGAGTTGAGAGCTTGGTATAGTGGATGATCTGAGTATCGTGATCGGGGTCGACGACTGTTGTGTGACTATGGTCGATGTGGCCTCAAGGTAAGAATCACAAGATTTTTTGAGGGCTAAGTGTTGATGGGTACTGGGAGTACACTAAGGTTGGGTCATGATTTCTTGTTGACCCTTTTCTTTTCTCTGGACAGAGAAAGAGTTTCCCTGTAGACAATTATCTGGTACGAGCTGTTTCATCTTGGTTAGATGTAAATGCTGGGATCTTGATTGATTCTGATTTGGTTGTGTTATGAGATTGTGAAAATCTTTGTGGATCTTGTATATGTGTTGTGGTCCATCAGTTATGCCTCGAAACCTTGTATCGCCGTGATCGGGTGATTATGGGATTGATTCTTTGTGGTTTCAACGGGTGGTTGATGAATATATGCATTTAAATGGTATGCATGGTTATGTGGTTTCCTAGATGTAGAGCGTCTGCGTGTATGACCCGGGATCCGATTGCTCCCGCGGTTGAAGACCATAAAGAATTGCATGGTTGGGTTAGTATTATCTTGTGGTGGAAGACCATAAAAGAGTACGTATGAGTGCGGTAAATATAGTAGGTCATGGTAACGTAGTCAGAGCATGACTTGTTATGTATGATGGTTGGATCATTTGGGTTGTGTTCCTTGTAAGGTTGAGTTGGTAGACCGGGAATGCTTGTTCTTGTTGATAAGGGAGTTAGTGTTGAGACGTAGAGTCCTTTTCTACAGTGATCAACTAAGAATCGTTAGCTGTTGTGTGCAGCTTATTCTAGGTTGTGTGGGTATGGTCATACCTCAAGCTCTTGGTAGAGTGGAAATTTTGTTGGAACCTTGCGGCCGGGATATTCACAGGATGGGTTTCTGATAGACTTTTGTGAGTCTGGCTTTATGTTCTGTTTGGGCCTTTGAACTGCTCAGAGTTCTTAAAGTCAAGGAATGGTCCTCGACTGTGGTAAGTATTGTATTTTGGCTTAAACGTTTGTTCAGATGGTGATCTCAAGAATGTGGTAAGGTATGAGTTAGAAAGGAATCGATGTTTTAGAAGCCTTGGTTGGTATAGCCTGTTGGGACTGACGTGATTGTTTGGTTTGGAACGAAAGGGCCATGATAAGAGTTTTGTATAAGAAGGAATTGCTACGTGTGAGGGGCAAGTCTTAGTTGGTTACTTGATGGATAAGTCTTGGGTTTGAATGTTCTTCTATTGTGGACTCAAGAGATTGATGTATGTGTTATGAGTTTGGGGTTGATGTCGGATGACAGTGATCATGCTTGATTTGTCAGATGATGGCGATCACATTGATTTGAGGTTGATATATGGACTTAGTATTAGTGATTTGATGGCAATACATTGAGTTGTGTAGTGATGTGTAGGGATGTGCAGTTGCATGGGAGACATGATTGGGTTTGTGTAGGTTATTAGATACCTATGAGATGTTCTGTCTGCATGGCGTGTCTGATCTACGTGACTAGTTGGGGTCTGGTGACTGTGTTGACTTTGTGGTTGTGATACCGAGTTAGTTTTCGGTTGTGTGGAATCTTGTCATGGATAATGGTGTGACACCTAGTGTTTCTCTAGAGTGGGAATTGTTGTTCGTGATGGAAGATCGAATAGAGGATGAAGGTGTAGATGAAGTGTGTTCTTTGGTATTCCATGTGAATTAAGTGAGCTTTTTCTCTAGAGTCGGGAGTTTGTGTTGTTACTCGTGGATGGGCATCGTGTCAACTTCGTGATGGCGTTGTTAGCATCAGCAAGGTAGCGATATGGTATTAAAGTGGGTGGTCATCAGGTGATCGTCAGAACTTGTGTAAAGATTGTGCATGGAGCTTGTGATTTCGTGTGACTGATGTCAGGGTTTGACGTCGTGTGTTTGGACTTGTGGAGATAGTCCTTGGTGTGCATTGTGAGGTGCGATTGAGACAGTATGTGGCAGTGAGGACGAGGGTGGTAGTCTCTATGTCCTGGTGTAGAGAGTGTTTGGGACCAGGTTCCATGATGGATTGGTCTCGTGTTATGCATTTGTCACTGGAGTGGATTGTGTTCGATGAGAGTTGTGTTTTGAGGTTTTGGCAGTGTGAGTTGGATCTTGATCCGATATTTTATGGATGTTTCATGGATGACAGTAGTGTCAGTGGGACTTACACATGCGGGCAGTTTATATGAAGGTTGATTATTCAAAGATGTGTTTACCTTGTGTGACTGCAGTTTTTGGGGTTTCAGTTACTAGGGCATTTTTACTATTGTGCAGTGTTGCTGGGTTTGCATCAGAGATTGTTGATGGTTGATGGGCTGGTGTTTGGCTTGAGATTCAGTGTTGAATTTTGGAGATGAAATTCCTTTAAGAGGGGGAGAGTTGTGAGATTCCGACCAATTTTATTTTATAATGATTTAAGTGTTGATGGGGTTGGAGTTAACACTTGACCTTGGTGATGTGTTAGGTGAATATTTGGGCCTGTGCATGGATCTGTCAGCATTTTCAGTCAGCTAGAGGGTTCAGTCGACTGAAGTTGGTGACTCAGTCGACTGACCTGGACACTGGAAAATTTTTGTGGATTTCAGTAGCTTTTCAGTCGACTCAGTGTGGCTATCCAGTCGACTGACTGGACAGTGTGGTGGTTCAGTCGACAGAGGTGGGTGACTCAATTGACTAACCTGGGTCAGTGGAAGATATTTTGAGATTCCAGTAGCCTTTTAGTTGACTGGCCTGGGGGGTTCAATCGACTGACTTCCTGTGTTTGGGCATGGCCTATAAATATCAGCTTTATGCTAGATATTTTGAGATCTTTGTTTCTTTAAGACTAAGTTTCTTCCGTTTTCACATAAAACCTCCACCTTCTCTCTAGTTTTTGGTGGGCTCAGGGCTCGGTTTTTTGCGAGCAGATAGCGGATTCTTAGTATCTGTGCCCGGGGCTTCGCGTTCATCTAGATAGAATCTCATTTTGACGACGTTCATTTTCTTTGGGTTTGAAGTTTTGAGTTTTTAACTCAACGAGATAGAATCCTAGACTATCTTGTCTTTAAAGGGTGCTATATGCAATTCAATGCTTTTCTACCATTTAAAAATGCTATAAATGTTGAATTTTGTGTATAAATCATGTTTGTTCGGGCAAAAAGCATATTTTGCATATTTTATGGTTTATTACATGTTGTGGATGCATGGATGTCCGTGGTTTTCAAAAAAGAGATTTGAAAACGAAAAGATTTATGTAAAGTCTTGAAAACCGTGGTTTGGAGGTTTGGAGCTAATCCTTGGGGTTGAGTCTCAGTTTTTAAACGTTTTGGTAGAAATGATGGAAACATTTTAAAAATGTTGTTCGGTCTCCATGGTTAATGGATGACGTGGCAGATGGCCGTTAGATATTTTGTACATGTTTAATGTACGATTTTAAATATTTTCGTAGTCGAGTTACGTGTTTATTTTTAATGATTCGATAGATGTGCCGTGGCAGTGCGTGTGTATTTGGGCCGCCATTTGTCATCGGTGAAAGTCCAAAAAATTTGCGTAAGTAGGTGCTTCACTCCTTCGAGTTAATCCCCGTAAATGAAGTGGTTAGTAGGTGCTTCACTCTTTCGGGTTAATCCCCATAAATGGAGTGGTTGCCCCAATGGGAGCCGTGCATTGTCGTGACTCCGTATAGAACTTTTTATTACCTAACGAGTCTTTGTATGGCTTGGGTATAGGATAATGGGCAAGAGTTTATAGTTGTTATCTTTATCCCAGGTGGGATAGAGTCGGTACATAGGAATCATTGTCGGTTGTGTGAACTGGGTGAAAATAACGTTTTGTTATTGCTTTCTTTAACTGTTGACGTTATTTGCATTGCTTGAAATGCATGGTTTTGAGGATGTAAAACCATCTTTGAGGCTCATGTGAGTTGGATGAAAACTTATGGTTTTTGAGTGGAAAAACCATTTTGAGGCTCGTATGGTTGAGTTGATTTTATGCTATGTGATTGCATATCCTGCTTTTCTGCATTATAATATGTTTTTATTGGACTTCGGTTCACGTTGTGTGATTTGAAAATATTTTTTTGGTGCATGTGATCACGCAGGTTGACCTGGAAGAGTCAGATGGGGAGGAAGATCTTTTAGTCTTCCTTTTTGTTTCTTTGTGGATCATGTAATGTTTTATATGTTTATGGTGTTAGAACCATGTGTCGTACGCCTTGTGGCAGATATATCTAATGCATGTATGTACTTTGAGAGTAAGACATTGGGTTGGGTGTTGGTTTCTGCATGATTGGTTTTATCCTTTGAAAAAAAATGATCATGCATCGAGGGAGGATTTTGGGTTATGTTCAGGTGGGCTTTCCTTTTAAATAAATCATCGGTAGTGCGTTTTATAAAGGTTTTAGCCTCGTTTTGGCGCTATGATTTTTGACCCATTTGTGCTTGGGTGATTTTGGTGGATTGTAGTATCCCAAAACGGTTGTTCGTGGACGTTTCACGTGATCCGGAGTTTGGGGCGTGACAATCCTTATGTGCTGACTCTATTGCTCCAGGGACAAAGGTAAGAACTATAGAGTCTCATCCATTACCCTAGTCCTAGGGCATCTAATGACGTGCTAGTTAATGGCAAGTTCTATACGAACTTACAACAACACGCCTCCCAATAGGGCAACCACTTCATTTACGGGGATTAACTCGAAGGAACGAAGCACCTACGTGCACAAAGTTTTCGGACTTTTACCGAGGAGCAATGGCGGCCTAAATACACACGACTGTCACGGGACATCTACAGAATCATTAAAAACATGTACCTTGATTACGAAAACCTTTTAAGTTATACATTAATCATGTATAAAATGTCCAACGGCCTTCCGCCACATCATCCCTAACCGAGGAAAATGACCAACATTTTCAAATGTTTCACCCTTTCAACCGAAGCGTTTAAAACCATGGCTCAACCCCAAGGGTTAGCTCCAAATCTCCAAAATGCGATTTTCATAACTTTTACACAAATCTCTCCATTTTCAAAACCCACCTTTTTAAAAACCACAGACACCCACACGTCCATTAACTTTGTAATAAACTATGAAAAAAATGCATAAAAGCCATTTTATCCAACCAAACATAGCTTGTACCCAAAGTTCAACATTTGATGCATTTTAAAATCGTAAAAATGCATAGAATTTCACGTAACACCCTTTTAAAGAAAGATAGTCATGGATCTAAACTCGACGAGTTAAAACACGAATCTTTGAATACCGACAAGAAACCAAAGTCGCCAAAACGCGATTATGTTCAGATGAACGCGAAGTCCACGACAAGGATATCGAGGATCGACTATCCGAATGCCAAGATCCAAACCCGAATCAAGTCGAAAGCTAGAGAGAAGGTAGAGTATAAGGGTGATCTTACAAGAGAGGAGAGGAAGCTTACATAACAAGCTTTGGCACAAAGCTCAAGGCATGAGCTGTCTTAGAAATATCTCACGCCAGGTTACCCGCTTGAGTGGTCATCGCTGGGTAAAAACCCAAACAAAAGATGCATGACCAAGCCCGCGCATGCATAACACATAAAGAAACATGATATTAAAAAATGATTAAAAAACTAACTAAAACATCGAATAAACATTAGGAAAATAAAATGGAACCGGGTCTCACATGAGTACTCATCATTTAACATTGCTTTCTTGACATTTAATCAAAATTAATCGACCTCAATCTTTAGAAAAGTTCCTTCAATCTAGAGATTTATTCTCGTGGTATCTCCTTGCTTTTTTTATTTTATTGAGCCTTGGGTAACCCTGTTATTGAATATACCCCTTTTCGATTAAAGTTGCTTTACCTTTATTGTACCCACTTGACCTCTTTATTTATAAACTTGAACCCCATTAAGAATTTTATTTTGAAGTTTGAAGGAGGAATTGTTCACCTCTCCTTCGGTATTTGACCCCTGACTCATTTTATCAAGTGATTTGAAATAGAGTTTGAAAACTCCAATGACTCTTGACAAGGTTGTTATAAAGAAAAGAAAAGAAAATTTAAAAAATAATAATAAAATAAATAATATCCTTGCAAAAAAGAGAACACACCTAATGCGCCAATCATCCTCAACTATTTAGAAATGGATGTATTGTGACGCCCCATCATTTGGGCACGTTGGGACATACATGACTATAGACAAGTAAAATAATCTTACCATTCATTCATATTTACATATCATAAATATTACATCATTAAGAGTTCTGAACTTCTCATAAGTACATAGTGATTACAGTTTCACCAGAGAATTTAACAAAAATTACAATATGCTCGTGGAAACTGGATAAAAGAACAAAAAGGGAGAAAATTCAAATTCTTCAAACTGCGTTATCGTGGTCGGCTGGTTCCTGCCACTTGTCCTGTTCTTCAAAATCTTCTTCCTTTTCAGGGGCAGTTTCCTCTAAGAACTCCTTCTCCTCACCTGCGGCACGAATTCCATGAGCCAAAACCCAGAAGAAAACTCTCCAAACTCTCTAACCAATCTCACGGCATAAACTCATCACAACGCATTTCATACAATACTTAAAGTATTTATAAATCAAGGAGACACGCAAAGATGTAAATATAGTAGATAGGTAAGTAGTAGACAACAAATTCTGCAGGTAATGAAGAGTGCAATGCAAATGTGTTTGCCCAACCCAATTATAAATCAACCAATCGAATTTTGAGTGACGCCATTACGTTCCTGTACGTTAGGCTCCCATACACCAACGTTCCCGATCACGACGGCATATAGTAGACTTTCGGCTTAAGACGTGGCACGGCTCAGGACGTACATGATCCAAAGTCGATCATACCCAACATAGTAATCCGAATGACACCATTACGTTCCCGTACGTTAGGTTCCCGTACGTCAGCGTTCCCGATCACTGCGGCGTATAGAAGTAGTTCAGCGCAAGACGTGATACGGCTCAAGACGTACATGACCCAAAGTAAATCAAGCTAGAAAAATAATAGTTCGGCTCAAGTTGAGCATATAGCAATAGTTCGGCTCAAGTTGTGATACAGCTCAGGACGTAACACTGCTTAGGACGTACATAGCCCAAAGTTAACATATCCAATATAATAACCCGAATGGTACCACTACATTCCCGTACGTTAGGTTCTCGTACGTCAACGTTCCTCATCATAGCGGCGTATAGCAGTTGTTTGGCTCAAGACGTGATATGGCTCTAGACGTAACATGACTCAAGACGTATATGGCCCATTGTCAACACCACTTCTATAATATAACCATAACTCAAGGAGTGACGAAAACCAAAGAGACATATACCCAATAAATAGGACCAAGATACAAAATAACCAAACCTAATGTACAGGATGCAACCCACAAGATGTCCAATGTGCAATGCAATGATGCTTATGGAACAATAACTCGTATCTTGAAGTATAACTTAACAATAGCATGGTATGAAACTAAATATGGCATGACGTACAAACCAACATAGCATAAGGTACAAATCTTTAAAGCATAAGATACAACTCACTAAAGCATAGAGTACAAGTATATGAGGAACAAGCTATCATTTTTGTGACATGGATTCAACCTATCGACATGATTTTTATTCGTCAAATTGTCAATTTTGGACACCAATCACTCACATAATTAATTTAAACTCCATATTTTCAAGTCCCACAATGTGGCATGCCACTCATACATTTAGTCAAATTTAGGTAAATATTTAAGCGTTAAATTTAAAATTACAACAGTGTTTTGGGGCACCTAGACATGGAGTTAATCTCTAATTTTTGAATAACAATTAGATAAAAATAATTCCTACAATTTTTGTGTTTAACACTATGATAACATCCTAGAGCAAAAAGGTCATTTATTTTAATTAAGAGAAAACCATTCAGCACTTTACAGAGAAAAGTGTAGAATTTGGGCCTCTGTTGGTCTCGATTTTAGGGCATCAAATCAAGGGCTATGATTTTAATTTTTAGGGAGATTTTATTTTAAGGTGTCCCCTACAAGTTTCATATTTTGTGTTCAGGCTAATTGTTTGGAACAAGTTGATGATATTGGCCATTTTCTAAAATGGGTTCAATCAGCATAAAAAGGTTCAGTAGAATTGATTTTCAATAGAGAAGGCAGAAGACCTTTGGGGGGCCATCCGAGGGTATTTTGGGCTAAGTTTTGGTTAATAATTATTTTAATATGTTAGCTACAGTTTTTCATGAAAATTACTTTTGGATTTGGCTATTAAAATCATAGGTATTTGGTTCCACAAAAATATGTGACAGAGAGCTCTATCAGTCACTAAATCAAAATAGTGACTTTGGGAATGGTTTTAACCTATCAAGACTTCATATTTTTGGCTCATGCTTGGTGGAAAGTAATCTAAACATGTTTTCTACAAGTTTTATGTTTTGACTTAAGCTCGGTTGTCACTCTAACCTAGGATTTTTATGTCTACAACTCAGAGTGTTTCAAATTTGACCCTCTTTGGTAATAATGTTATATCTGGAGTTCTACCCAACGAAATCACTTCAAACAAATTTTGTATGAAAGAGAACTTAAAAGGCTAGGTCTGAACATAAAGATAACCCTTAGATCATTTTTCTACAATTAGTTATGGTAGTTTCAAGTTTGTGGTAGAAAGTTAATATGCCCAGAAAATCAGGCCATTAGGGTTTTGGTAACTTAGCTCATGATATGTTTAAATTTAATGTATTTTCTTTGCATGCATGTAATGTATTCCTATGCACCAAAGTTATAGAGCCTATTCAAGCCATTAAACTCAAAAATAATTACATGCAAACACATACAACACTAGATCTCACATGACCAGCCCCTATCTTAGCCTCACATGCAACGCCTTTTTTATTCATTTTTTGGTTCTTGTTCTTGATTGTGTTTTAAGAGATGAGTTGAGAGGAGTTTTAGGTTGATATTGGACAGAAAGTTGAGAGGTTTTACTTACCTAATTTGAAGACCTAAGAGTGGAGGATAGTTAGAGAACTTGGCTTTAGTGTTTCCTTGGTCTCCAAAGACCTTCTCTCTTATTTATTTATTTATTTTTCTTCTTCTTCTTCTTCTTCCTACAGTTAGAGATTTTTAATTTTTGGAGCTCTCACAATTCTCTCTACTTGACCAAATGAAGGAGAAGATGTTGGGGGAAGGTGGGTCTTATTTATAGAATTTTTAAGTGGTGGAATTAATTATTAAGTGTAAGAAATTTTTGAATTTTTTCTTAATTCTAATTGGTTGCATGGGTAGTGGAGGCCTTTTTTACGAGATTTGAAATCTGAAATTTTTTAACATTAGGTGGGATTTCGGCCAAGGGGCTATTTGGTTGATTTTTGTGCTCAAATTTTGTTTTAAGTGCTTATTTGGTGGTATTTTAGCACTACATTGTTCAAGAAAGTATTTTTAAAATTGATTTGATATATCTTTTTGGTCTTCTACCTTACTAAAATGAATTATTTTATTGTTATTATTATTATTATTATTATTATTATTATTATTATTATTATTATTATAGTTTATAAAAATATTGACAACAATTAATTATTTAAATGTAGGCAATTAAGCTATTTTAAGTTACTTTGACTACAAGTGACTTTTTGAGTTATTTAAGTGTGTAAGAATTATAATAATGATTTGTTTACTTTTGTTGGTCTATAATATTATATTAGTATGCATATTACTTATATAAAAAGTCTTGGGTCATAATAATACTTAATTTGTATAAGTTTTTCTCATTTTTGAGTTCAAAAAGGCAAAAAGTGACTTTTTGTGCACACATCTCAATGTGGCCGGTCATGCAAGGGAATTTTTGTTATTTTTATTATTATTATTATTTTTTTAATTAATTGTAGCTAAATATTTGATTTAGGGTGTCAAAGTGTCAAATTTTAGATTTTCAAAAATTTTTTCTCTACTAGGGGCAAAATAGTCATTTTATCCTAATTATCAGAAATTTTGATTTTTAATCTAATATTTCATGTTATTTACTTAATTTAGGATATTAGGAGTCTTCTCTGAGTATTAGGATTTTGAGCTTTTAGTGACCTAGGATCTTTTCGATTTACCGTCGCTAATACTAAGGTTTTGGATTGGATCGCTACACAGGTCGTTACAAGCTCCGTTGTTACAACTAGGGTCCAATTCGGGTCGTTAAAAACTACCCCCCTAAAACAAATTTCATCCCCAAAATTTCATCCCGTATTTTATTGTGTGAAAGGTTGGGATGATTTACTTGCATCATTTCTCTTCGAACTTAGGCCCTTGTTTACTTGAGTCGTTGTTTATTGAGGGCGTGGACAGGGTCGGGCTTATACGCTCAATACCTTGAGTAATGGTTGTTTTGTCTTGCTAGAACTTTAAACCAACTACTACAAGAACTTTCAAATGTAATGTTGTATACCTATGTCGTGGGGTTGTTCATTAGCGACACATTTGCCTAAAGCCTTGTCCTACAAGCGCCCACTTTCTCGTAATGATATAACAAGTCTAAACTAACATACATCCCCGAGTTGCAAATACGAGCATACTTCTTATCGTCGACAAAAGGCCTTGCAGCTTAGATATGTTGTTGGTGCTCTTTCGATTGAGGTTGCGATTCTTTTCATTGCTGCGGTTGATTTTTCCAGTTCCCCAATCCTAGCTGTGGACATTGTGGTTTTTTGTGCCTGGGCTGACCGCATTCATAACAGAGCCTTACATTTGTAGGTTGACCCCCTGCTTGCCTTGGTCTGTCGGCTGGGTGGTACGACTTTTTGGGAATAATTTTCCTATTGTTCCTTAGTGGTCCTCTTTGACTAGTACTCTCCCTTTTCTAACTCCAAATCCTTTTAGAATCGGTTAAGTTTGTTTCTGCCAATAGGGCTTCTTATACTACTTGAGTATAAGTCAAAAGTTGTAAGCATATGACTCTAGTTCAGATAGAGGGTTCTAGGCCCCACTTGATCTTTTGTGTCCTTGATTCTTTGTCAAGTATGTGGTCGCAGAAAATTGGCTCAACTCTTTGAAGCGGTTAACGTACTGGGTTACTACATAGATCCTTGTTTTAGCTCCAGAAATTCTCTAACTTGTCCCTATCGGAAGGGAGCTGGGAAGTACTTTTCCAAAAATAATTCTTTAAACTGATTCCAAGTCAAAGTTGCTACATCTTGGGTGTTGTCAATCATAAACCACCAGTAGTCGGCTTCTCCTTCCAGAAGGTGTGCTTCTAGAGCTACTTGACCGGCATCGGTTTGCACTCTAATGGAGTTAAATAACTTCTTGACAGCTCTCAACCATTCTTCGGCTACTCTCGGTTCAACTCCTCCCTTGAACGTAAGGGCTCGTTGGTTTTTGAGTTATGATAAGAACTATGCCCTATCTCGGATGTGAGGACAGTTAATGCTGGTGGAAAGGTCACACAAGACCTGGGCTAACTTTAGCGCTTCTTTATCTATGGATCCATCTGCTGGCCGCTGATGGCTAGGTCGTCTACCTGCCATCTAAATAAAGAGGGAAGGTGTTGCGGCTGGTGAGCCATCTTTTTAAAGTCTTGATTGTCTTTAGATTTTAGGATCTCATGGAGTTAATTTAAGATTTATTCATTTGTATTTCATAACATTCGAGTTCGAGTACTTAACCTAGTTGAGAATACAAGTTTTTATTAAACGATTACAAAGAGCGAGGCACATTACACATAGGGGCCTAACCAGAATAGGTGTTGATAAAACCATCAGAGTTTGACCATGTAATCCAACGTTACTACCAAGTTTTGTAGCATTTCCATTGTACTTTCACGTGCCACAATCCTGCGGGTCCCATGCGAACTTTATTGGTTATGGCAATAAGAACCTTCGTGTAGGTCTCCATTAGAAATGTAGCATGAGCCCCTTACTTAACAGTTCTTGCAGTCGGGTTTATTGATCTTCTAAACACGTTAAGCGCGGACATTGGCAGACATTCTGTGCTTTAACTCCAGGTAGAGATCTGCTTTGCGACTCGATGATGCGCTGGGTGGTTCTTTTGAGGATGTGCACAACCCGAGTTTCTCGTGAAAGCGTTAAACTGTAATAACTATCGTTTCTCATCGATCTAGGTCTTAGGAGAGGCAACCTGGGGCGGTGAGTGGTCAAACGTTTAGTCGAGGATTTTGAATGGTGTACTAGACTGCACGATACGTAGCTAGGGTTTAGAATGGCTTAGGGAAGTTGAATAAATCCTTTATTGAGATTCAGGGAAAGATTCCCAGATGGTTCCGAAGATAAATCAGATGAGGTCAAAAGGTCACGGTTAAGGTAGCCACCGTTGACACAAATTGAGTGGTTATTTGGGGTTCAAATGTAGGTGAAACAAGATGTGGACAGTAAACAATACTTAAACAAATGTCCTCAGAACTAATCTAATACTACCAGATTCTGATAAAAGAAATGTTAAGCAGTAGGCAGCTAAACTAGAGATTTGCCCTGAAGTTACGTCGGCTTAACGTACTTCAATTCAAGTATCCAAGTCTACTTCCCTGGTAAATATTTCAAGAGTGTATAAAAGAATTCACAAAAATTGTTGGAACAAATTGTAATTTAAAAATCGAGAAAAGATGAATGATGGAAAAGATTTTATCAATGTTGAATGTTTGGAACGGATAACTAACAAATAATTGATATCGAGTTCAACGAAAGAAGAGTTAATTCAAGGAGACTGGCTCGAATAGGAAGAGAATCAAATGCAAATACCGGTAGTCATTGAAGCATGAAAACTTGAGGATAAATGTATTTTCTAGGATTGAATTTCTAATAGGATTATTAAAAAGACTTAGGTGCATTAGGGTTACCGACAAACGACAGTTGACAGTACCGTTGAGGACTGAGGATATAAGAAGGAAGGATATGCAATGAACTTCAATCTGGTATAAAAGTTGTTATAGGGGTTTGGGGTAAACATGAAAAGAACTTATAAGGATGAAGTTACGGGGTTCTAACGGTGACTCGCGAGGTGATATCTAAAACTTCTCCTAATGCGTACTCTCGTCTACCCCTCTTAAAATAAAATAACTTGTTGCATGAATCTCCGATCTTTGATCTCGATGCTCTTACTAGTCCTTCGCATGTATATTCCTTGCTGCCTCTGATCCTGGTGGCGTCCTAACACGACTCGATATAGGACTTAGACGTAGCAGATTTTAGTTCTTATAATGTATAAATGATAATAATAATTAATACAACGCATCGTACAGAGCTTCAACGTGACAGAACGCATGATTTTCTACAACCCAAGGCCTGAAGGTTCACTAAACCTAGGCTCTGATACGAACTGTAGCGCCTCGTCCTTTGGGCACGCTAGGACATACATAAGTATAGATAAGAGGAATATTTTAACCATTCATTCATATTTCCATATCATAAATATTATATCATTAAGAGTTCTAAACTGTTCATAAGTACATAGCGATCACGTTTTACTAGAGAATTTAACAAAAATTACAATACACTCGTGGAAATTGAATAAAAGAACAAAAAGGGAGAAAATTCAAATTCTTTAAACTGCGTTGTTGGGGTCAGTTGGTTTCTGCCACTCACCCTGTTCTTCAAAACCTTCTTCTTTTTTGGGGGCAATTTCCTCCAAGAACTCTTTCTCCTCACTTATGGCACGAATGCTATGAACTAAAGCTCAAAAGAAAACTCTCCAAACTCTCTAACCAATCTCATGGCATAAACTCACCACAACGCATTTCATACAATACTTAAAGTATTTATAAATCAAGTAGACATGCAAAGATGTAAATACAGTAGACAGAAAAGTATTAGACAACAAATTATGTAGGTAATAAAGAGTGCAATGCAAATGCATTTGCCCAACCCAATTATAAATCAACCAATCGAATTTTGAGTGACACAATTACGTTCCCGTACGTTAGGCTTCCATACACTAACGTTCCCAATCACGATGGCGTATAGCGGACGTTCGGCTCAAGACGTGGCATGGCTTAGGACATAACACGGCTTAAGACGTACATGACCCAAAGTCGATTATACCCAACATAACAATCCGAATGGCACCATTATGTTCCCGTACGTTAGATTTTCATACGTCAGCATTCCTGATCACTGCGGCGTATAGCAGCAGTTTGGGTCAAGACATGATGCAGCTCAAGTTGTAACACGACACAAGACGTACATGGCCCAAAGTAAATCAAGCTATCACAATAATATGAATGGTACTATTACGTTCCCATACGTTAAGTTCTCGTACGTCAGTATTCCCGATCACTGGAGCGTATAGCAGCAGTTTGGCTCAAGACGTGAAACGTCTCAGGACGTACATGGCCCAAAGTTAGCATATCCAATATAATAACCCGAATGGTACCACTACGTTCCTATACGTGAGGTTCTCGTATGCCAGCGTTCCCGATCACAGTAGCGTATAGCGGCTGTTCGGCTCAAGACGTGATACAGCTCAAAACGTAACATGACTCAAGACGTATATGGCCCATTGTCAACACCACTTCTATAATATAACCATAACTCAAAGAGCTACGAAAACCAAAGGGACATATTATTTGGGTTGGTATACTGAAAATCATGTTTTTAGTATTTAATTTAATTTTAATAAAATTAATTTTTCATTTTATGAGAATATTTATGAGCAATGTATGCATATCATTTCTTTGTTATGCATGGGTGTCTAATGTTATGTATAGTATTTAATCTGGTGTGTAGAGTACGACTTGCACACAGAAGATCAGATTTTAGGTTATTGCAGAATATAAGTTTTATATTCATAGTTTTGATAAAAATGGACATACCATCGGTACGACTGTAACACAGAGTTTTAGTAGGTCTGTCTTAGTTACAGGAAATAGATAATAACATCGTCTATTGTTCCAACTCTCTATACTAGTACACTTTGTGTGTATTGAACGGGATATTTGGAGTAATTAATTTTATACTGACTATATAAATTAATTCACACCACATGGTTATTATGAATAGTGCTTATCCTCTTAATCTTGAAATAATTATTGATTTGCGTATATTTAATATTCGTTATTTTGATTCATTAGAGAGTGCGAATTTATATAATTCTATATTTCTGGTGAGTTGGATAGCGGTATTATTTATTTGGCGAATATTAATTGTTGACGAAATCTGCGTCCCGAAAGATCGAGATTGATGATACCCTCTTAAGAAAACTTATAAGTTTTGACTAGGCCAAACTCTGCAGGTGGATTTAATTATCCGGCGGTCAAATAAATTAAGCGGAAGAACTTAAGCATTATCAAGATGCCGATTAAATTAAATCGTCAGTAATTAAATTTAATTGGCGGGTATTAAGAATCTTAACGTGGGGAGAAATGGTAAACATTTAATAACATGTGCTCAATGCTATACGATCTTGAGATTGTAGGTCAGAGTGCAATTATAGTTCTTTAGTGGTGTGAATTGTAATTTAGTGTTTTAAGAAAATTACAGAAATCGCTGCTGGTTTTCCATAATTGCAGATTCTGCTATGAGATTTGCTTAATAGCAAAAACCGCTGATACGTGTCTGTGTTCCACTGGAAGTCTTACTCATAATTACTCCCCAGGTCCCTGCTATAGCCCTATATATATGCGGGTAGGCTGAACCAGTTTCATAACTTGTCTTCTAAGACTAAAGCTATCCTGGTTCTATCGATACGAGTTCTTAGAAGATTATAGCCCAGACTATATCTATGAATCGCATAAAAGAATACAGTAGAAGATCTGTTAAGAGCTTCAACTTGAATTCAAATCGTAGTTGAAGATTCGACCGGTAAAAAGGTATTTTTATAAATTAACTTCGAATGCATGAGTTTTATTTTGATCGTCCGTAATCAAAAGTTTTATCTGGATGCTATTTTGGCGTTTGTTCGTCAAGTTATTTTTTTTCCAGATAATTGATTGCAAAAACAATAATCTTGACAGTTTTGCCTCCAACAATTGGTATCAGAGCTAGGTTCTTTTTTATTTTCGGTTATTGGGGCCGGGTAGTTTTAGAACTGTTACTAAATTTATTTTGCAGGCGTTCTAATGTCTGTTTTATGATTGTCATTTATTTTTACATGTTTGATTGAATGTTTTGAATGAATGATGATTAATTTTTTTTTAATCACGGGGGTTGACCGTGATAGATTGAATGCGAGTTTTCGGAACATAAGATCAATGTAATAGCTAGTCTTGTATTTTTAAATGTCTGTTTAGATTATTTAAGAACATGTTGAACATATCTAAGAACACGAAGAACGGAGACGGCACCGGCTGTGATTCGGGTATTAGCGGACCACCGATCGTGGTAAGTTTTTAATGGTTTTAAATTATTTTTTTACGAGATTTTTTTGTAGTATTTATGTATAAAAAATAGCATAAAAAATAAGTTGAAAATAGCAATAAAAAATCATCAAAATTGCCTAGTTCCGGCGGCTTTGCCGTCGGTGGTTTGGTGGTAGTTTTTATGATTTTTTGGGTCATTTTTTGGATTATTTTTGAAATTTTTTTTATATATAAAATATCAGTAAAATATACATCAAAATACTATAAAAAACTAGAAAAACACTGGGCCAAATAGTGCATTAAAAAAGAAAAAACTAGCAGCAGTTTTTTCTAGCAGCGACGGCGCTACAGCAGCTGCTTCCAGGTAGTTTTTCGACAATTTTCTAGGCTATTTTGAGCAGATTTTTTGACATAAAAAATTTTACTTTTCAAGAGCTTTCCAACGATATAAAATATGTTAAAAATGGAGTTCGGATGAGGTCGGAATAGTCTCGAAAAGTTGGCGGTTAAGGGCGGCGGCACTAGGTGCGGCGGTAGCAGCCTTGGGCAATTTTTTTGGTCTATTTTGAGCAGTTTTTTTTCATATAAAAATAGTATTTCTTGAGAGATTTCTTTTTATATAAAGTACGTTGAAAATCGAGTTTAGGAAGAGGTCAAAAAAGCCCTAGAAAGTTGGCCGCGGAGTGCTATTGCGGCTAGCAGCATTTTTTGTTGTTCAGATATTTTTTTTGACTATTTTTCGAACAATTTTCTAGCATATTTTTTGACAAAAAAATCTCATTTTTTGAGATCTTTTCAACGGTATAAAAATTATCGAAAACTGAGCCCAGATGAAGTGGTAGGAGTCGCTTAAAGGCAGCGACAACGTGGTGTAGGTGGTGGCTGGCAGTTGCCAGCGAATTTCTCTCTCGCATGACTGATTTTGATGTATATTCTGATATATACAAGACTGAAGAAAAAATTGTGTATTTATTAAATTTTATTTGTTACGCATTTAAACCCGAAAAGATTGGTTGATAAATCAGAGTATTTGAAATCATGTATACAGAAAGATATTTGTTTCTTTCATATCGTGTGACTTTCGAAATTAATAAATTTATTGTAATTAAATAAATTTTTATAACCCTAAAAAATATTTTAAAAATCTAAGTGGGAGAGAAAATTTATTCACAGATAAATCCTGCGATTTTCATCATCAGTTTGTAGGTGATGCAGTTAAACCCTGCGTGTTGGAAGTTAGGCCTTCCTCCCCATCAGACAGATTAATTGTTAGTATGGATCACTTCTCTATCTGAAGGATTCATTACGAAACGATTGATTTGGGATTAGGTGATGGTTAACACTTAACTGTATATTATAATTTCATTTCCATCTGAGTCACTGCTATTATATACTAGACCGAAGCAATGTCAGCTATTTAATTTTACTTGGCATGGTTAGTTGTCAAGATAGTAAAATTAAAAGGAATTGGCCTGCCTGGTCTTATGAAGGATAGTAGACGTCCTCCCATCAAGGCATGCTATTCTCAGGTTACCAGGCTGCTGGCGAATTAATTTTAAAATGCTAGAAAGAACCAAATTAAAATAAATTCAAAAATTTGCTCATCATAATTAATAGTTTTTTTAATTATGTGATTCTTAGAATTAAAATGACTTTCAACCCACTCGCTTTAATACTCAAAGAAAACAAACTAACGGGACTGAATTTTATTGACTAGAAATGTAACTTAGATATAACTTTAACTATAAATGGTATTCCTTCAATACAATAAAATGTGTTTTTTTTTTTAAAAAGGTTCTCCTCTAGGCCGAAAGGCATGAAGAAAAAAAAGATTCAGAAACAGGGAGACACGATTTCCAGGGTAGTTAGTGGGCCACGGACTGGTGTAAAAAAGTCGAAAGACAGATGTTTTCACTACAATCAGACCCGGTACTGGAAAAAACTACGTATAGTATTTCTCAAAAGGCAGAACAAACAGGGTAATTTCTGTTCACTGGTTGTGAAAACATATTTTGCAGTGTTATCTAGCGATACCTAGTATGTAGATACGGGAGCCACTAATCATGTCTACAATTCATTGCAAGGGTTCTAAAAAATTTGACAACTTAGTGATGGGGAGATTTACCTGCATACGGGCAATAATACAAAGGTAACAGTAGTTGCAGTAAGGATGTCACTCTCAGTTTTGGTAGAGATCAAGTTTTAATAAGGAGAGATTGTCTTTATGTACCTGCCATTAGAAGGAACTTAGTTTTCATTTCTAGATTGACTAAATACGGATATTTGGTTTATTTTAATAATTCTGTGGTTATTAAGTATAATAAACAAGTACCTATTCTGGTACATTGGTGGATGATTTTTATATTATTACTCCATTCTCTCATACACTACAACTAATTGAAACAAATAATACATTTATATTACCATATAAGAGAAAGTTTTCTTGTTTAATGAACCAAACGTTTTTTTGACACTTACACTTGAGTCATATTAATCTAAAAGGATAATTAAACTGGTAGCAGATAGACTTTTGAGTTCATTGGAAAATGGAGGCACTTTCAGTCTGTGAATCTTACTTAAAGGGTAAGATGGCCCTTTTCGGCTAATTTCGGCTAAAGACTATAGAGCTAAAGAACTGTTGGAGTTGGTTCACTCTGATGTGTGTGGTCCTATGACAATCCGGGCTAGAGGTGACTTTGAGTACTTCATCAGTTTTATTGATGACTACTCAAGGTATGAATACATTTACCTGATGCACCGTAAGTCTGAATGCTTTGAGAAATTCAAAGAATTCAAGGTAGAGGCGAAGAAGCATCTGGGTAAAAGTATTAAATCACTACGATCCAACTGTGACGGGAAATACCTCTTTGGAGAGTTTAAGGACTACTTGTCATCGGAGGGGATTACATCCTAGTTGACTGCACCTGGCACTTCGCAGCAGAATGGTGTAGCATAAAGAAGGAATAGGACTCTAATGGAAATGGTAAGGTCCATGATGAGTTATTTAGGTTTACCCGATTCTTTTTCGAAACTCGCTTTAGAGACAGTGGCTTATGTTCTAAACTTAGTACATTCTAAGTTAGTACCTTCTACTCTCACAGAATTGTGGACAGGGCGTAAGCCTAGTCTGAAACACATTCAGATTTGGGGTGTCCCGTAAATGTGATGAAAGGGAACGCGGGTATGTTAGAACCCAGGACAGAAGTCTGTTTCTTTGTAGGGTATTCCAAGGGAACGAAGGTGGTCTGTTATATAACTCTAAGGATCAAAAGGTCATTATTAGTACCAATGCCCGATTCTTAGAAGATGATTATATTATGGATCACAAGACCAAAAGTAATATTGCTCTGGAATAACTGAGAGAAAATAAGAGTAAAAGGGAAGAACAAGTCACTAATATCTCATTACCTTATCATAGTGAGAGGATTATCGGGATAAGTGTAAATCAAGAACAGGCTGCTGATGCACAGGGTTCTGATACTATCGGTACGATTGTAACACAGAGTTTTAGTAGGCTTGTCTTGGTTACAGGAAACAGATAATAGCGTCGTCTATTATTCTGACTCTCTATGCTAGTACGCTTTGTGTGTATTAAATGAGATATTTGGGTAATTAATTTTATACTGACTATATTAATTAATTCACACTCTAAGATTATTATAAATGGTGCTTATTCACTTAATCCTGAAATAATTATTAATTTGTGTATATTTAATATTCGTTATTTTGATTCATTAGATGGTGCGATCTTATATGAGTTTATATTCCTGGTGAGTTGGATAGCGGTATTATTTATGTGGCGCATATTAATTATTGACGGAATCCACGTCCCAAAAGATTGGAATTGATGATACTCTCTTAAGGAAACTTATAAGTTTTGACTTGGCCAAACTCTGCAGGTGGATTTAATTATTCGGTGGTCAAATAAGTTAAGCAGAAGAATTTAAAGAATATCAAGATACCGATTAAATTAAATTATTAGTAATTAAATTTAATTGGCGGATAACAGGAATCTTAACGTGGGAAAAAATTGTAAGCATTTAATAACATGAGCTCAATGCTATATGGTCTTGAGATTATGGGTCAGAGTGCAATTATAGTTCTTTAGTGGCGTGAACTGTAATTTTTTATTTTATGAAAAATGCAGAAATCATTGTTGGTTTTTTATAATTGCAGATTACTCTATGAGGTTTGCGTAATTGAAAAAATTGCTGATTCGTGTCTGTGTTTCATTGGAAGTCTTACTCATAATTACTCCACAGGTTCCTGCTGTAGCCCTATATATATGCGGGTAGGCTGAACCAGTTTTATAACTTGTCTTCTAAGACTAAAGCTAACCTGGTTCTTTCGGTACGAGTTCTCGGAGGATTATAACCCAGACTATATCCAGGAATCGCATAAAGGAATATAGTAGAAGATCTGACAGGAGCTTCAACTCGGATTCAAATCATAGTTGAAGATTCGGCTGGTAAAAATGTATTTTTTAAAATTAACTTCGAATGCACGGGCTTTATTTTGATCATCCGTCATAAAAAATTTTATCTGGAGCCCGTTTTGGCGTTTGCCCATCCAGTTAATTTTTTTCAGATAATCATTTGCAAAAACAATAATTTTGACAGTTTTGCCTCCAACACATATATCCAACAAATAGGACCATGGTACAAAATAACTAAAATCAATGTACAGGATGCAACCCACAAGATGTCCCAAGTGCAATGTAATGATACTTATGGTACAACAACTCGTATCCTGAAGTACAACTTAACAATAACATGGTATGAAACTAAATATGGTATGACGTACAAATGAACACGGCATAAGGTACAAATCTTTAAAGCATAAGGTACAACTCACTAAAACATAGAGTACAAGTATACGAGGCACTGGCTATCATTTATGTGGCATGGATTCAACTTATTGGCATGGTTTCTATTAATCAAATTGTCAATTTCGTACACCAATCACTCACATAATTCATTTAAAGTCTATATCTTCAAGTCTCACAATATGACATGGCACTCATACACTTAATCAAATTTAGGTAAATATTTAAGCGCCAAATTTAAAATTACAACAGTATTTTGGGGCACCTAGACATGGAGTTAATCTCTGGTTTTTGAACACCAATTAGATAAAAAAAAAAACTTTTCTACAACTTTTGTGTTTAATACTAAGGTCAGATCCTAGGAAAAAATGGTTATTTATTTTAATTAAGAGAAAATCATTCAGCACTTTACAGAGAAAAGTGTAGAATTTGGGCATCTGTTGGCCTTGGTTTTGGGACATCAAATCAAGGGTTATGGGTCTTAGTTTTGGGGATGTTTTAGTTTAAGGTGTCCCCTACAAGATTCATGTTTTGTGCTAAGACTAGTTATTTGGAACAAGTTAATGATTTTGTCCATTTTCAAAAATGGGCTCAATCAGTATAAAAAGGTTCAGCAGAATTGGTTTTCAATAGAGAAGGCACATGACCTTCAGGGGACCATCCGAGTGTACTTTGGCCTTATTTTTGGTCAGTAATTATTTTAATATGTTAGCAACATTTTCATGAAAACCACTTTTGGATTTGGCTATTAAAACATAGGTTTTTGGTCTTAGAAAAATATGTGACAGAAAGCTCTGTCAGTTACTGAATCACAACAGTGACTTTGGAAAGAATTTTGACCTATCAAGACTTCATATATTTAGTTTATTTTCCGTGGACAGTAAGATAAACATGTTATGTACAAGTTTAATGTTTTGACTTAAGCTCGGTTCTCACTCTAACCTTAGAGTTTTGTGTCTGAAACTTAGAGTGGTCAAAATTTGACACTCCTTGATAAAAATGTTGTATCTTGAGTTCTACCGAACGAAATCACTTCAAACCAATTTTTTATGAAAGAGAACTTAAAATCTAAGTCTGGACATAAAAATTACCATTAGATCATTTTTCTACAATTAGTTATAGTAGTTTGAAGTTCGTGGCAGAAAGTTAATATGCCCAAAAAATTAGGCCATTAGGGTTTCGGTAACTTAGCTCATGATATGTTTAAATTTAATGTATTTTCTTCACATGCATGTACTGTATTCTTACATACCAAAGTTTCAGAGCCTATTCAAGTTATTAAACTCAAAAATAATTACATGCAAACTCATACAATAGTACTAGATCCCACATGAACAACCCCTATCTTAGCCTCACAATTCCTTTTTTATCTATTTTTTGGTTCTTGTTCTTGATTGTGTTTTAAGAGATGAGTTGAGAGGAGTTTTAGGTTGATATTGGACAAAAAGTTTAAATGTTTTACTTACCCTATTTGAAGACCTAAGAGTGGAGGATGGTTAGAGGACTTGGCTTGGTATTTCCTTGGTCTCCAAAGACTTTCTCTCTTATTTATTTATTTATTTTTCTTCTTCTTCTTCTTTCTTCCAACACTTGGAGATTTTCAGAATTTTTGGAGCTCTCACAATTCTCTCTACTTGACCGAATGAAGGAGAAGATGTTGGGGGAAGGTGGGTCTTATTTATAAAATTTTTAAGTAGTGGGATTAATAATTAAGTGTGAGGAATTTTTGAATTTTTTCTTAATTCTAATTGGTTGCATGGGAGATGGAGGCCCTTTTTAAGAGATTTGAAATCTGAAATTTTTAGAACGTCAGGTGGGATTTTAGCCAAGGGGCTGTTTGGTTGATTTTTTGTGCTCAAATTTTGCTTTAAGTGTTTATTTGGTGGTATTTTAGCACTACATTGTTCAAAAAAAATTAATTTGATGTATCTTTTTGATCTTCTAACTTACTAAAATGAATTATTTTAATGTTATTATTATTATTATAGTTTATGAAATATTGACAATAATTAATTGTTTAAAAGTAGGCAATTAAGCTATTTAAAGTTACTTTGACTAGATGTGACATTTTAACTTATTTAAGTCTGTAAGAATTATAATAATGATTTGTTGACTTTTATTGATCATTAATGTTATATTAGTATGTCTATTACTTATATAAAAAGTCTTGAGTCATAATAATGCTTGATATATACAATTTCCTCTCATTTTTGAGTTTAAAAAGGCAAAAAGTGACTTTTTGTCCGCACATCCCAATGTGGCCGGCCATACAAGGGCATTTTTGTTATTTTTATTGTTATTTTATCTTTTGTTAATTAATTATATCTAAATATATGATTTAGGGTGTCCAGGTGTCAAATTTTAGATTTTTAAAATTTTTTACTGTACTATGGGTAAAATAGTCATTTTACCATAATTATGAGAAATTTTGATTTTTAATCTAATATTTTATGTTATTTACTTAATTTAGGATGTTAGGAGTCTTCTTTGAGTATTAGGTTTTGCCTCTGAGCATTTGATCTCTTTAGGATTTTCAGATCGAATTAGGATTTTTGGGCCGAGTTAGGGTTTTCAATCTTTTAGTGACGTAAGATCTTATCGACTTACCATCGCTAATACTAGGGTTTGGGCTGCATTGCTACACGGGTCATTACAAGCGCAGTTGTTACAACTAGGATCCGACCCAGATAGTTACATGTATACTCTAAATTATGAGGACAAAATTTATTTAAGAGGGATATGTTGTAATATTCCGTATTGTTTGTTAGTACGGTAGAACACTAAAAGATGCAATAGACCCTTGTAAGACTCGTAAAACTCTAGAACAAAAGGTATGTTGAGGAAATTGGTTTACGATGAGAACTTAACGGGCTAAGGCCCAAAAACTAAAGAGAGGCCAAATCTAAAAAGAAATACCCAAAATAAAGAATGGGCCAAATTAAATAAAGGCCTAAGACTCCACATGACCCAAGTCCCCATAAGCCTAAAAATTTAATAAGGCCCAACTTACCAAATGTCTCACAATAAAATAAAAATCCATTTTCTCATAAGACCCAAATGTCCCGCAATCAAATAAAAAGTATAAGTTTTTCATAAGGCCCAAAACCAAGTGAGGCCCAAAGTTCATTAAAGATTCAAAACCAACTGAAGGACGAAGAGAATATTTTTGCAATCCCGAACTCTAATTTTTTTACAAGCCCAATATTAAACAAGGTCCAAGCATAATTAAGACCCAAATATTTAAATGTGGTCAAGCGTAATCAAAGCTCAAGACTCAAGTAAGGCCCAAGTAATAAATAAGGCTAAGGTTAACATAAGGCCCAAAGTCTAATAAGGCCCAAATAACAATTAAGACCCAAAGTATTTTATTAGGCCCAAAAATAATTAAGGCTCAATTCTAACAAAAGGACTAAGACAAGTATAAGCTCAAGTCTTTGTGATGAAATCCAATTCTTTAACAAAGTCTAAATGCACACATGACTCAAAATACAAAGAAAAGCCCAAGTATAATTGAAGACCCAAATCTTTTAATTAAGCCTATGAATTTCTAAGCAAATCCATGGATTAAGCTTAACAAACTTTTAATGTTGAGCCCAAAAGTATTAATTCTTTTAGCCCAAAAATATTATTCTCATTTTATATATTCATATATATATTTATATGTGTAGAGATTCTTTTAATCACATGGTAGGTCCCACATATTTTCATTAATTAATTAAAATAAAATTTTAAATCTATATATGTGTAGAAATTCTTTTGATGTCGTGGTAAGCCCCACATAATGTCATTTTAATTAAAATGTAATTTTAAATCCAAAATTTGCATTGAGCCACACAAAAGTCTTGTACTTTTCAAGACTAACAATATAAATTAATGTGCATAATGCTGACTTGACTTTGGGATCATCATTTTCTATATCATAAGATAGTACTACAACAATGAAAAAATAGCAAAAACAATCTCAAAAAGAGAATGCAATAAATTTAGTGTCAACATGATCCATCAGTTTATCACTTATCCACAAAGATCATGGAAGCCAAACCCAACGCATATAGAGGAAATCGTTAAAGAATTGGAATATGATAAGAGATAGCATGGCCAACTTTAAATTAGCAACCCTTAATTATCTAGAAAGATGGTATAACAATTTAAAAAGTGAATAAAGTGTTTTGATAACTGTGACAATGTATCACTTTTTGTGAAATAACATAGTTTAATGCTGAAGAAATTCTCAGCATAGCCAATTTCAGTATCACAAAATTCATGCCAAACATCTCTTTCCCTTTTTTGTCTTTTTTTATTTATTATTTGTCACAAGTTGTTGTCACGCCCTGACCTCCAAGGCCCGTGAGCCAACCCCTACGGGAAAATAACACCAAAAATCCCTGCTCTAGGGGGACAGAAAAATAATACCAAAAGTTTCTTCTCTAGGGAACAAGAAAACAATATCAAAAGGTTCTGACTCGGTGGCAGAAAAAATACCGAGAATTGGATAAAATAAGGGTGGAAGTCGGTATGACATTTGGTACAAGGCAAAAATGTTCTAACTATATAAAGTTCAACTTAGATAGTTCATGGCAAACTAGAAATCTTGATATTAATGAATTTATACTAGCTATGCTAATGGATGCTGAAATTATCTAGGTGACGCTTGAATGGATAGAGGAACCGGTTGCCGAAATGAATGTTTTAATTTACGTATATTTTCATTTCAATTTCTGTAATTTGCATTTTAGTTCCTGTATTTAGCACCTAGAAGTATGTTTCAATAATGTTGGATGCTGATTTCACTATTAGAAGCTCTGGGGATTTGTTCTAAAATAAAGTAGAAATAATTTTCTTGTTGATGAAATTTTGTATTTTCTTTTAGCAAACTATAAAGTCAAAATTTGAGCTGTGGTTGTTGTGAGTTCTAAGAAAAAAAACAGTCGACAAAGTTCATAATAAAGAGAGAAAGATAAAGAAACTTAGAGGCATTTGGTGAGTTTGGACTTACTGACCGGTCACGGACGCCATGTTTAGAAATGGGTCGTGACAATTCTATCACACCCTGACCCTAGAGGCCCGTAAACCAACCCCCGACAATCTGACATTAAAGGCTAATTAATTGAAAATCCCTTTTTGAAATCATTGATTTAGGTTCAAAATTTTGTCTACGTGATAAAAGAGAAGCCTTGGTTTGATTTAAAGGGGTCAACTTCTTAAAATCATAGTTTTCTCATCATAAAATGTAGTTTTGAAGATGCTATAAAACCAAACTTTAAATAAAGAAACTCGTTTAGGAATCAAATTTTTGCAGCAGAGTAGCCTGATCTGCTCGAGCAGACTACCCACCTCTCGAGCGGTCAAGTGCCGGTGAGCAAACCCGAGTTTTTGCCATGGGACTGCTTGAGCGGGCCCTCCCACTGTTTAAGAGCCCACTATTCCAAGGGCATGCTAGTAATTGTCCTGTTTTAGAATTTCAGCCTCAATTCGAACCCCAAATCATAAACTCGTAAAAAGACAATTTCAAACTTGTTTTATCACAACTGTTTAGAATCAAATTCATGCAACATTCAGTCACTTAACATCATATTCCTCATCTATAAATCAAGAATGGAACATTTAAATTTATGCCAAAGGAATTCATTAATCCTCAAAAGTTTCATGTGACAAGACTTGTGACATAAGTACAAACTTTCATCATATTACGAACACGTTCCAACCATCACTTATTTACAAAACAATACCAAGTCTAAGTTATAGAAAATCACATCTATACATTTCTCCAAATGTTAGGATATACAAAAGACAAAAAAAAATCATTATACAAAGTTTCTTCTTCCTTTTCCCAAAATGTAGGAATTTTCTTCACTTTCTTTCTTGATCTTCCAGTCTTGAAAAACGTTAGATGCAACAAACGTGAGCCGAAACTCGTATGATAAAGACTAACTCAAGTGCTATGCATGATTTGTGAAGTGTGATAGGATGCTATCATACAACAAGTAATTCATTTTCCTTAATCGTTTGAAATCACACACACACCTTATCTTCTCCAAAATCGTTTTGATTCACCATTTTCCCTTTTGTCTCAAAAACTTAATCCTTCCTTTATTCATCCATCTCATAAGACTCATTCCCCGAATATTGAACCGACATTGGGTGCAAATTATGGAAATCCTGCACTACTCCTCCAACAAGCTAGGCGAAGCGGTTGGGTAATAGTTCGCTCTACAACCATCACAACGACCATCATATCTACGTTTTGAGGGCTAATCCGTGGGTACGTAGTCACCAGTTTGGGCAAATTTTCGATCTTTCACCGTGAAGCTGTTCAAGCCTAACTTAATCTCATCAACCATCCATCGGTTCATTATTCAATTATCGACTTATCATTTATTAACAAACGGGAGTCCAACCCAAATCGGTTCCTCTCCCTAATTTAATTTCTCAATATTAAACCATCATTTCATTCATGTCTCAACATGGTACATTTATCATCAACTAAGTTCAAAGTTTTTATTTCATCATAATCTTAGTTATCATAAAACCAAATCATTTTACCAAATCATATGATAGTCCACCAACCAATTGAATCAAAAACCTTTAATAAAATTAGGTTTTGATGCATCCAACACTTACATTAGGTAAAACAAATATCTTTCTTTTAAAAGAATATATTAAAAAAATACTAGTGTTTTAAGGATATAATCGCCAACTCAAACTCATGATGCACCACACAATCCAAGAGGAGACATGTTTTGATGCAGCATATATGTTTTCATATTTTCTATAAACTTTAAAACTTTAAGTTCCTAAAATAGTTTCAAGTAACTACATCTCATAAGTGACTACATATTTTATAAACTTCCATTGACAAGCTTCTGACTATTGATACATAGGTTGGGCGTGCTCTGCGCGTTGGTGGAAAACAAGATTAATATGATATTTTGTATTTAATATAGTCTTGAACTTTTGTATTCCTGATCTGGAATAATACTTCAAGTTTTGATAAAAAAATAATAAAATTATGCGCAGCTTGTGTTTTATGTAGGAGTAGTAGTTGACATAATTACTGGAAAGGTTTTCTTGTAGTAATATTTGGTGAGGTAGACTTTTTCAACAGGCTGATAATTGAGATCCTTCACATTGTGGAGCTTGTGCATCATGTGTGTTTTTTCTTTTTTTGTTTTGTTCTTTAATTTTTTACATTATAAATCTTTAATCATGAATCCATGATGAATCCATTATGTTACGTGATATAGTTTTGAGTCTCTTTTGATCTCTGATTGCTAGCAAACCATTTGTAGTTGGCACCATATACAACTAATGCTTGGTTAAAGGCTATATGGTTTAGAACTTGAATAAGTCACTTAGCCATACATAATTAATAGGCCAATTATGTGTTAGCATCCAATTAAGTTGATACTTACTAGAGTCGTTTATCAGCTGGTATTCCATTTTTTTGCTAGGAAAACTAAGGGAAGGAGTACTTTCAAATCCTTAAACTGTTGTAACTGAGAATAATCACCTTCTTTTCCCTTTTTCTTTCTCATGTTATTGTAACTGAGAGTATAAATTAATTTCAGACAAAAAGCATGTTCGAGGCCGGGGAAGCTTGTGGATAAAATCATGAAACAACTTTGTCGTCCCCTTCCTGTTGATATTAATCGTAAACTAATTGTAATAGAGGGGGAGAACGTAACTCGCGTTTCAAATCAGCTTGGAGAACAAATTCGAGAACATGTACTAGTTCAGAAAACTGATTGGAAAGAGGTTAATTTTGGAATCAAGGAGTCTATTGTGATGAAAGTTGGGGTAATACAAATTTAATGGTACTTGTTCAACACATTTTGTAATCACATACTTCCAATTTAATATTAATTTATTTGTTCAAATTGCAGCAAACCTTTGAACTTGGGGATTATAAGAACGATGAGATTTTTAGGTATACTATTGATAAAAAGTGTAAAGAATTATATTCAGAATGGAAGTGCAGGTTACACAGACACTACCTTGCCCTTAAGGAGAAGCGGGTGCCTAACCCAAAAAGCCATCCATTATATCCATGTAAATTGGGAGATTGGGTATTCATGATTGATAATGTGTGAAAAACCGAGAAATGAAAGTTACCTTTTCTTGATTTTTATTATATTGCAAATTAGTATTAATTATTATTAATGGTTTGGATGATTACAAAGTTTAACAAACCTATATGCAAGTTAATTTTATATATGGTTGATTTCATGTGACAACTCGTAAATAATAAAAATAATAATAATAACAATTAATATTTAAAACAACTTGAAATAAAATTTCAGACAGAACCTTATAATTAAATTTTAAACTGCAACTTAAAAACTTACATCAATTAAAATATCGGTAATTAAAAATAAAAAATAAAAAAATATTATATAACTAGAAAATTTTTGTAAGAATTCTGACTATTCGATAATTCATAAAAATGCATTAAAAATTTATATCAAAATTTTTAAAATTTTCTAAATTAAAGTTTTTACATCAAAAACTTTACTAAATATAAAATTCGCCCTACCGAACACTTGTTACACATGCAAATCAGCTACCACATGCAAGGGACAGCTGTCCCATACTCCAGCCTATATATATATATAGTGTCTTAGGCCCCAGTTTTATACACAATGAAGAGTGGAGTGAAGGAGCCTCTGATATATATAATATAGTCTTATATAAGCATCTGCCATCGAGCTTCAAAACCAAAAAAGAACAAAGAAGCAGGCGCGACAGCGCCCACAACCGCTGTGAGACCTGTACTGTTTTATTTTGATATATATATACATGTTGACATGTTTCTTTCATATTATGTGTATCATCGATGCGTGGTTTATGCTTTGGAGTTGTAGAACAGCATGTGTAGATGCGTTTTATGCTTTCGTTTAAGCCCGTTTGGCTTGGACCCTAAATTCAGCGTTCCACCTAGCGTTGACCGCTCGAGCGGTGGGTGAGCGCTCGAGCGGGGTAGTGGCAGAGTGTGGGTCTGTGTGATGACTGCTCGAGTGGTGGGGTGGTAGGGTGTATGTCGACAAGGGGTCCGTTCGAGCGGTGCTTCGGTACTCGAGCGGTGGTGGGGGCCTGGTGCGAAAATCTATAAGAAGCGAAAAATATCTCTTTTGGTTACAAAATATCTTTTTGGCCTCTCTCTTCTCTCTCTACCCTTTTCTCTGCCTGCTCTCTAGATTTGAGGGCCCGGGGTTTGGTTTTTTGGTAGTTTGTTTGCGGATCCCTGCTGTACGTGCTGTAAGCTTCTCGTTCACCCGATCAGATTCTCGTTCTGACGAGGTCCATTTTTTGAGACGTTGGGTTTTGACCCAACTAGGTAGGACTCTAGACTATCCTGCTGTATGAGGGTGCATTATACAATTGTATGTGTTTTCATCGGGTAGAAAACACATTAAATGTTATATTTGTGTTTAAACCTTGTTTTCCTCGTAAAAAGCATGATTTCAAGCTTTTCTTGGTTTATTACCATATATGACATGTGGATGGATGGTTTTCAAAGGGTGTTCCTGAAAACGGTGGTTTTAGATGAAAAATCTCGATATTTCTTTTTATGTTTTGGAGGTTTGGAGCTAACCTTCGGGGTTGAGTATCAGTTTTTGAACGTTTTATTGAAAATGGAGAAAAATATTTTGGAAATATTTTGTTCATCTCCATGTTGATGGATGAATCTATATATACATGTATAATGTATATTTGTGAAATATTTTTGTAGTTGATCTATGGTTCAATTTTTAGAAGATTATATAGATGTGCCGGGATGACATGTATTTGGCACGAGTTGCCCTCGGTGAAAGTCTAGAAACGTGCGCATAGTAGGTACCTTTGTTATCATTCGGGGTAATTTCCATAAAGAAGGTTATTTTGGGTGCTCTTGTCCCTCGGGTTGTCGCCCGTAAAGTTACCATTAACGTCGTGGTGCTCTGTTTAGAACTTGTCGTTACCTAGCGAGTCTTGAATGGCTGGGGTCTAGGGTAATGGAGAGGAGTCTATAGTTATTATCTTTGTCCCCTTGTGATGAAGTCGGTACATAGGATCATATTCATCTTCTTTTTTTACGATGGTACATTCCGTGGGGGAACAATGCTTAGTTACTGTTTTTCCTTAACTGCGGCTGAATTTTTCACTATTTGCAACTCAGGGTTTGAAGGATGAAAATGGGGTTTTTATGTTAATGAAACCATTTTGAGAGACTCGCGGAGTTTGATGGGAAAACTTGTTAGGTGGCTTTGTGGTTGAGTTTAGCTCCCACTCTATATGATTCTATATCCTGCCTGCTTTACAGTTTTATAGTCTGTTTCTATTGGGCTTCAGCTCACGGGTGGGATTTTCTGTAAAATCATTTTCAGGTGACGATGTGGATGAGGAGTAGCTTTGGTGGTGCCTGCGTTGGCGAAAGACTTTTGATAGTTTTCTTTTTTTGGTATGCCTGTTCCTGAAGGCAGGTTTTATACGCCATAAGGTGATATATTGTATACATATTGGAACTGTATATTATTTATTTATGAGAAATACTTTTGTTGGGTATTCCATTGGTTTCAACAGGCAGATTTCTGTTGAAATGCGAAAAAAAGTTAAGAACCGGCGCTGTGACCGTAAAAAACAGCGCATGCATTTTTCATAAAAAAGGATAATAATAAACTGATATATTATGATTAAATATACTTTCAAGAAACTTGAACAAGTTTCTTTAATGCAGAACAATGATCCGAGATGACTCAATGATTTTCTCACATATATCCCGATGCACACGACGATCCTGGTGAGTGGACACCAATTCGGATCTTCGTATTTTTCTCCTTTTGGTTTCTATCTCACACCTCTCTCTCAAAGCAAAAATGAATTCACAATTGGAGAGTGAAGGGGGCGGCTAGGGCTAGGGATTAGGTTAATTTTTGGCTCATTGTGATATATTTTAATATATCACTTGAGATATCCTTGAAAACTATATTTCTCTTTCCTAAAACTAAGGAGGAGATATATTTTTTCATAAAACAACCTCTTATCCCCTATTAGGGCCGGCCACCTAGGGAGTGATTCCTAGGTGTGCCAAATTTCAATACCGCCCTCCATTATTTAACTTAATCCCTGAATGTTATCGGCGGCAAAATCGACATTCAAATTAAATTAAATAATTACCAAAATCGATAGGAAAAAATATCAGTGCATATAAATGGTTACGTGAGGGATCACGAGGAAGTATAGAACTCGGGCTAATCGTACGAGAAAATCGGATATCCCTAACTCTATCCCCGAGTTAGATCCTTTTTCGCACGAACAAAAACTTATTCCACTAAAGGTCCTGACTGAACTCCCGGCCCTAACTCAAATTACGTCTTGAGTTTCTAATTATCAAATGCACTTAATTCTCCCCACGTTTAAGATATGGATTCTCGATGAATAAATTAGATTACTGACAACCCGATTTAATTATCATCTTCTCCTCGCAACCGCATCGCTTAACCTTTTGATATGCCAAATTCGAAGACCCACTGTACAGATTTGGCATAATCAAACTTATAAGCAAAGCACACGAGGGGGAACTCCTCAACCTAAATTCGGATGTGATTTTCGTCAGCTGATTATCGATCATCGGACAAACAACGCCAGAACCCAACTCATCAGTATTGTTGATCTCATGGAGGAAATCTCAACCATTGATGACTCAAAGTACTGTACATTATCTTAACACAACCAATCAATCACTTCAGGATCAAGAGCTCGTGTAATGCATGATAATACGGGATGTGGATCAATTTATATAGTCAGTATAGAATTGATCATCCCGTTGATCCCGCTCAATA
>JAOTRH010008708.1:0-23431 GCA_034768845.1 Heliamphora exappendiculata
TATTATTATTATTATTTTTTATTTTTTTGAATTAGGTTGGCGTATGGGAGAGGTGGGATTGGGCTGAACTTAAGGTTTGCAAATAAGGGAGGTTGGAGCAAGGAGCCAGCTTATTTTTATTTATTTATTTATTTATTTATTTATTTATTGCTGGAAAGGAGGTAAGGGGATTGGGGTTGATAGTTGCGGGAATGCGAGTGCTTGTTGTCTAGATTTTTGGTTTGTTTTTGGTTTTTGTTTTTTTTTTTAAGAGCTACCGTGGAAGCAAACTGTTTATGTAGATGGAGCAAAGGTTTGAGGAGGTAGAGTTGTGAAAATTAAATTTTTTGTTTTCTTATAAGTGGAGATAATGTTTGAGGAGGTGGGGTTTGTGGAGTTAGCATTTGCGGAGGTAGGGGTTATGGAGGTAAGAGGGTACTGTGGCTTTTCCTCTTTTTTTTGTTTTTGTTTTTGTAAGTTACCGTGGAGGGAAAACACTTTATGGAGATAAAGTGTGAGGAGGTAGGGTTGTGGAAGTTAATTTTTTTTGGTTTCTTATAAATGGAGATAAGGCTAGAGAAGGTGGGGTTTGTGGAGGTAGCATTTGCAGAGGTAGAGTTATGGAGGCAAGTGGGTACCGCGACTTTTTCTTGTTTTTTTTTTGTAAGCAACGGTAGAGGGAAAACACTTTATGGAGATAAAGCTTGAGAAGGTAGGGTTGTGAAAGTTAAATTTTTTTGTTTTCTTATAAGTGGAGATAAGGTTTGAAGATGTGGAGTTTGTGAAAGTAGCATTTGCGGAGGTAGAGGTTATGGAGGTAAGGGGTACCGCGTCTTTTTTTTTTTTTTTGTAAGCTACTGTAGAGGGAAAACACTTTGTGGAGATAAAGCTCGAGGAGGTATGGTTGTGGAAGTTAAACTTTTTTGGTGGAGATAAAGTTTGAGGAGGTGGGGTTTGTGGAGGTGGAGGTTATGGAGGTAGGGGGTACCGCGACTTCTTCTTTTTTTTCTTTTTTTAAGCTACCGTGGAGGTAGAATACTTTATGGAGATAAAGCTTGAGGAGGTAAGGTTGTGAAAGTTAAACTTTTTTTGTTTTCTACAAGTGGAGATAAGATTTGAGGAGGTAGAGTTTGTGAAGATAGCATTTGCGAAAGTAGAGGTTACGGAGGTAGGGGGTACCGCGACTTTTTCTCTTTTTTTTAAATTTTTTTTTGAAAGTTACCATAGAGGTAAAACACTTTATGTAGATGGAGGTAAGATTTGGGGTAGGGAATTCGGCTGGGGGTTAGTTTGGGAGACAAAAATTTGATCCACATCAATCTTGGGATTTTATCTTGATTTGCATGCTATTTTGTGTAAGAAAATATTTTAAAAGTTAATTTAATATATCTTTTTGGTGTATTTTCTTACTGAAACTTATTATTTTACTATGCTTATGATAAATTTAATATTTCCATGAATTATCATAATTTTTATTACAATTGATTAAATAGATGTAGTTTTTTAAGTCAAATTAAACGAGTTTGACAAAATATGACTTTTTGACTTTTTTGTGTATAAATTTTGATAATAATTTGTTCGCTTTTGTTAGCCTATAATACTATATTATTGTGTATATTAGTTATTCAGCAAGTATTGGATCATCATAATACTTGATTTAACACTTTTTTCATCTTTTTACGCTTAAAAAAAGCAAAAATCTACTTTTTGACACAACTTCCATGATGGTCGGCCACTAAGGGGCATTTTTGTTATTTTTGATGTTATTTTATCCTTTACTACTTAATTGTACTTAAATATCTGATTTAGGGTGTTCATGTATCAAAATTTGGATTTTTAAGATTTTTTATTGTACTAGGGACAAAATAGTTATTTTACCCTAATGATGAAAATTTTTAATTTTTAATTTTTAATTTACTATTTCATGATAATTACTTAATTTAAAATGTTAAGAGACTCTCCGAGTGTTAAGATTTTGTTGCTTAAGTTTTGGACCTTGTCGGGTTTCTGGGTCAAAGTTAGGATTTTCGAATCGAGTTAAGGTTTTGAATATTTTTCGTGCTCTATAGCCTCGTGGGCTATCTGTCACTAATACTAGGGTTCGAGCAGGGTCGTTACAATCGGTTCCGTATACTAGGACAAAAGGCATCATTTGTGTGGGTCTTCTTTTGGAGGTGCGGTAGGCCCAAAGTACCATGGGCAGAGCATGGGGCCAGCTGGCTTGATGGTCTTGTTAGTGGCGTCTTGTTGGTGGCTGAGAATCTGGAGGAGCGTCTTGTTGGTGGCTTCCGTATGTCCATTGCCTTGTGAGTAATATAGGGTTGACTTATGATGAGTAATGTCATAAGAGGCCAACAGTTGGGCCACCTCCCTATTAACAAAAGGGGTGCCATTTTCTAACAAAATAACCTTGGGAATGCCAAACCTACATATGATATTCTCTCGTATGAAGTTAGAGATGGCTCAGCCGGTGGCTTTCTTCATGGAAATGGCTTCTATTCACTTTATGTAGAGTTCAGTAGTCGTCACAATCCATATGTTGCTTTTGGACGGAGGGTTGATGGGACCAATTAAATCCATTGCCCAAGTGTGGAAGGGCTATGGTGTCCCAACCGGCCTGAGGTCAACCGAAGGAGAGTGGATTAAGTTGTCGTTGGCTTGACATGCTTTGCATTTCTTAGCGTAGCTTCGGGCATCTGTCTCCATAGTGGGCCAATAGTAGCCTACATGAAACAGTAGTTAATACAACCTTACTCCGCCTTGGTGTTCGGGCGAATGGGATTCCTCTAGTGCTTGTTGAATTTCGGCTCCGGCCAAACACCTTAGTGGTTGACCGTTGAAACCCCTTCTGAAGAGTTCTCTGTTATGGATGAAGAATCGTTGAGCTCTCTTTTTTATTATTGACGCGTCCAAACATGTTGGGGGCAAGGCCCCACTAGTGAGAAAATCTATGTACAGCTGCCTCCAATAAGAATACTCCCCAATAAAGTTGCATTCCTCTCGTGATGGAGCCTTCTGGCATTTCGGGCACCCATTTTGTAGCTCAGCTGCTTCCTTGGCCATGTGCGGTTAATAAAATCCCTAGCGTTACAATCGCCAGTAGAGGCTCACATCTCCGGTGCCGTAAGAGTGTTCGTGGACTTGCTATAATTTGGACTTAGCTTCTTTTTCCCCAATGCAACGAGCCAGGATACCACAAGGTCCTCTAAAGTAAAGGACTCCTTGGTAGATCGTAAAATGCTTTAGATTTATCATTGGCAATACTCACTAATGGACTCTTGAGCTCGCCAGCAATGGGTGTTCTCTAGCCTTAGACTTCTTCCTCAGGGAAGATTTCAGTAACCGAGTAAGGAGGAAAATTTCAGTTTGAGCACTTCAATCTTTGTGGCTTCATCTGATACATTAACTTTGGAAGCGAAAGTTGCTAGAGCATCTGGGTGACAGTTCTCCAATCTCGGGGTGTGTTCAATTCGGACCATCTCAAATTTATCTGTCAATCGTTGAACGATGGTTCGATAGGAAGCTAGTGGTGGTTCTCTTATGGCATACTCCCCATTAATTTGCCTGACCACGAGTTTTGAGTCGCCTTCGAAGTTTAAAGCCGCCATGAGGCTTGTTAATATATTTTTAGTATTAAGATATTAAGTATTAATAATAACTTGTGGAGATGCCCACAGTATCTATTGTAGATTCTCATTTGCTTAATAAATATGTGTATGTCTCAATGAGATACATGTTTTTTCATATTCTTTTCTTTCTCTTCTAACATGGCATCGGAGCCATGAAATTCTAGCCACCACGAAACCCTAGCTTCCACTTAAATCAGCCGCCAAACTGGAAACCCTAACCTTTGCCGCTGAGCACCAGACCCCTCGCCAACCTTAGTCGCCGACCCTCATCGGCCATCCAGCAGTCGTCATCAACTCTTGTCGGCCCTCCAGGAACACTCGCTGACCATAGTCGGCTTGCCCACAGCGTGCGTCGACCCTCATCAACGCCTCTATAGGTGACGACGACTTCAGTCGGGCCTTCTTAGGGAGCTCGACGATCCTAGTTAGGCCCTTCAGGGGTGACGCCGACCTCAGTCGACTCGACTAGGAGTGTCGCCGCCCTCGTCAGCCCCTCCAGGGGTGACGTCAACCATCGATAACTCTTCCAGGGGTCTTTCTATGCCACTAACGACCACTGTCAGACCCCAACAGACCTTATAGGCCATTTCTCAGTCGCTAAACTTTTCTTTTCTCTCTTTCCCTCACTGCATCAGTCCGCCAGTGTAGTTCCGCGATGTCTGCGAGTTTGATGATACTGTGAGGGTCCAGTATGGTTCTTTCTTATACTTCCGCGTGGATTGAGACTTGTATTTATTTTTTTGTGGTATTTTTTGGTCCCCTTGTTGGTAAACAAGGATGTCAGAGAATTCCATAACCCACGAATCCCATGTTGAAGCTGGTCTGCAGCGTACCACAGAGGTGTTCTCGTCATCCACACGGTTGATTGATCGGCAACTTGATGGCGCCAATGGTTATGCTTTATAGAAGAAAAGTGTTCTTAAGTCTCTACAAGGGATGGAATTGGATTCCCACATGTTTGATGATCCTCTTTCACGAACATCAGCGACTTTTGGACTTGGACCCGGGATGATGTCAGGATATTTAGTCAGCTGCTCAACTCGATGGATCCTTCCGTTCAAGCTTTGGTGGCCAACACTGATACTGTACGAGAAATCTAGTCCTCGTTAGAATCCATCATTCAGCCACTAATGATCTTTCCCGTCTATATGATGTCATGAAAGGTTTCTTTCAATCCCAGCAGTTCGGAAAGCCTCTTCAGGATCATTTTATGCAATTCAAGATTTTGGCCGATGAGTTTGATCGCCTTCTCCCGTTCACCAATCAGTTATCTTAGTTTCAGTTGCAGCGGCAGCAACTGTTGGTGGTGTGCTTCTTAGCTAGTTTGGATTTCGAGTTTGACTTCGCTCGCTCTCAGATCCGTGTTGGGGTCGACATTCCCACTCTTCGAGACATTTCGACGTGTAAGTCGAGCGTCCCGTCGGGATGAGTCTCGTGGTACTGGTACATCTTCTGTTGAGACCTTTGATCAGTCTGCCTTAGTGGGTTTTCATGGTAGCCGCAGCGGTCGAGGCCACGATCGTGGTGGTGGTAAAAAGTCCGGTAGTGCAAGAGGCCGTGATAGCGGTCGTGAGATCCGTACGTACCACTATTGTGGGATCCAAGGACACATTCGCGGTGAATGTTACAAGCTTCATGGGAAGCCCCCACTGGTGGCCAATGCCACATCTGATTTCAGCAAACAGGACTATATCTAGCCAAGTTCTCATGGGGCCTTTAATTCAACCAGACAAGTTATAGAGTTGACTGCTGCAGAGTATGACCAGTTTATGTATGGTCAGATTGGACAAAGTACGAGTTCTCCTGAGATACCAGCAGCCACCTTTGCAGGTAATCCCACTACATGCGTAGCTACCCCCACACCTGGATTATTGATTATGGCGCTTCTGCGAACATGGCTAGATCATCTGGTATTCTATCAAATTATAAGTTGACCCCTGGTCACGCTGGTGTGTTGGTGGCTAATGGCTCCTCAACTGTTGAGGGTTGTGGTGTTGCGACACTAACTCCAGCCCTTTCTTTATACAATGTCTTGTATACTCTTGATAATCCCTTCAATCTATTATCTATCAGTCAGATTACCACTGATTTGAGTTCCTCCGTGACATTTTTTCCTGATTATTGTATTTTTCGGGATCTTATGACGAAGAGAATTATTAGTAATAGACGAGTCTCGAGGGATTGTATCTGCTAGATGCTGCTCCTACTCATGCATACTTTGCCTAGTCTTCTTCTGCCTTTGATATCCATTGCCGTCTTGGGTACCCTAGTTTGTCTAGTCTTAAAATTTTTTACTCTAATTTAAGGTTTGTGTTTGCTATTGAGTGTGAGTCGTGTCGTTTTACCATGCACCTGCGTGTGCCTTTCAAGTCTCGAGTCAATAAAAGAGTTTCTGCTCCCTTTCAGTTAGTACACTATGATGCCTGGGGACCTAGTCCGGTTACCTCTTTATTTCGTTTTCGTTATTTAATGAGTTTTGTCGATAATCACTCTCATGCCACTTTTCTCTATTTAATGAAAAATAAATATGAGGTTTTATCTGTGTTTACTCAGTTTTGTAAGACTATGCAAACTCAATTTGGTACATGTGTTAGGATCTTGCATAGTGATAACGGGGCGAGTATATGTCTACTGCCATGAGGGAGTTTCTAGCGAGTCATGGCATTTCCCATAAGACGTCGTGTCCAGATACTCCCGAGCAAAATGGAGTGGTTGAGCGCAAAAATAGACATATTTTGAAAATAGCTCGTGCTCTCCTATGTCATATGCATGTTCCTCATCATTTTTAGAGTGAAGCTGTTCTTACAACTTGTTATCATATTAATTGAATGTCGTTTACTGTCTTAGATGGTATTTCCCCGATGACTGTGTTAGCTCTTATGTTACCTGGGCACTCGCTGCCTCTTAAAATCTTTGGTTGCGTATGCTATGTGCGTGACACCAGGCCACAGGTCACTAAACTTGATGCTCGTGCCATCAAATGTGTGTTTCTTGGCTACCCTCAACACCAGAAGGGGTATCGGTGTTACTGTCCTGCGTTTCGTCATTTTGTTGTGTCTCGGGATGTTACCTTCCTAGAGTCGACCCCATTCTATTCTCATTCTCTTGTTCTACTTCCGGGTCGTGAGTCACCTCCCTCTCCTTTGTCTGTCGATTTTTTGGTCTCTCAGATTACAACTAATACTCCTGAGTCGCTCCCGGTGCCACCCCCTGCAGCTTCGCCCTACCGTGATTCGCCTCCTGCTGAGCTAGTTCTCTCGTCGGTTGATTCGCCGATAAATGAGCCCTCTATTACTGCTCGTCGCCCTTATCGTCTCTGTTGGGATCACCCCCGGTATGTTGACTCCTATAAGGGCTTGTCAGCATCTTTACGTGCTTTTATTTCTACAATTAATCAACTGATGTTCCTGGTAGTGTTCCAGAGGCTCTCTCCTATCCTGATTGGCGTTCTGCTATGTTGGACGAAATGTCTGCCCCGGATAATAATGGCACGTGGGATCTTATTTCTCTTCCTGCCGAGAAGCAGGTAGTTGGCTGCAAATGGGTTTACACTGTGAAGGTAAATCCTGATGGCTCCTTGGCTCACTTGAAAGCACGCCTTGTTGCAAAAGTTTATGCCCAAACTTATGGTGTTGACTACTTTGAGACTTTTTCTCCTGTTTTCAAGATGACTTCCATTCACCTTTTTCTTTCTCACTGCCATTCGGAATTGGCCGCTTTATCAGTTGGATGTCAAGAATGCCTTTCTCTATGACGATCTTCAGGAGGAAGTCTATATGGAGCAACCTCCCGATTTTGTTGCTTAGGGGGGGTTCTGATCTGGTGTGTCGCCTTTGTCGTTCTTTGTATAGTTTAAGACAATCTTCTCGAGCCTAGTTTGGGAGGTTTAGCATGGTGGTGCAACAGTTTGGTCTGCAGCAGTTGGGCGAAGAACATACCGTGTTCTTTTGTCGGACATCCTCTGACTATATTCTTCTCATCGTATATGTTGATGATATTGTCATCACTGGTGAAGACCGTGTTGGGATTAGTAACCTGAAGGCCTTTCTACAAATACAATTTTAGACTAAAGATCTTGGGCACTTGCGGTATTTTCTGGTGGTCGAGGTGGCCAAGGGTAAGCATGGAATTTTTATTTCTCAGAGAAAATATGTGATTGATATTTTGAGCGATGCCGACCTGCTAGATGCAAAAAGTGTGGAGTCTCCACTGGATCCGAGTGTGAAGTTTCTTTCCGGTGACGGTAACATGTTTCATCACCCTGACAGGTATCGCTGAATGGTGGAAAAACTTAATTATTTGACCACCATGATTAGACCAGATATTATCTATCTTGTCGGCATTGTGAGTCAGTTTATGTTTGATCCCCGCGTTCCTCATTGGAATGCAGTGGTTCGTATCCTACGGTACCTCTATTCTAACCCGAGGAAGGGTCTACAGCTTTGTGATCGGGGTCACTTCTGTACCGAGGGCTGTTCTGATGTAGACTGGGTAGGATGCCCGATTGATAGGAGATCCACATCAGAGTTCTCTGTCTTTGTTGATGGGAACCTTGTATCGTGGAAAAGTAAGAAGCAAGATGTGTCGAGATTTAATGCTGTGGCGGAATACAGGTCTATGGCTTTGGTAACGTCCGAAATCATGTGGGTTCGACAAGTTCTCACTGAATTAGATGAACCGTCCATTGGTGCTACCAAGTTGTGGTGTGACAATAAGTCTGCTATCTATATCGCTACTAATCTAGTGTTTCATAAGCGAACTAAGCATATCGAGATCGACTATCATTTCATCCACCACGAGTATAAGAATGGTACTATCGATTTTGGCTTTGTTCGTTCTAGTGAACAGTTGGTTGACGTATTCACTAAGGCACTGCTCGGGCCCCGGGTTCACTATATTTGTAACAAGTTGGGCATGATTGATATCTACGCACCAACTTGAGGGGGTGTTAATATATATTTAGTATTAAGGTATTAAATATTACTAATAACATGTGGGTATGCCCACAGTATCTATTATAGGCTCTCATTTGCTTAATAATTACGTATGTATGTCTCACAATGTGATATACGCTTTCCCGAATTCTTTTCTTTCTCTTCTAACAAGGCCGAGGATCAGTGCCTCATATTTAGCTTCATTATTGGAGCAATGAAACGCCAACTTGTATGATATGTTAATTGTGGCCCCGCCAGGAGTGGTAAGGACGATCCCTGCTCCTCCTCATTTGAAAATAGAGGATCCATCGAAGCTTAAACTCCATTCTTCGTTAGTGGTAATGACTGCCGCCTGGAAGCTATTTCCAGGGAGCACCTCTGATGGTGACTCATATTCACCACTTGCGAAGTGAGCGAGAAGATCTGCTAGGGCTTGGCTCTTGACTGCCTTTGGGATTTTACAGATTATGTCATACTCGGATAAGGAGAGCAACCATCGGGCCGGTCGTCCTACCAATGCAAGACGTGTTAGGAGGAAGCGAATGGTGTCACATTTTGTGATGAGGTGGAGGGTATATGAAAGTAGATAATGTCTTAGCTTTTGTGCGGCGAATATCAAAGTTAAACAATGTCTCTCGATGGGGAAATATCGTGCGTCTACCCCCTGAATGACTCGGCTAAGATAGTATACAGGACGTTCTATTCCATCTATCTCCTATGCTAATAGAGCTTCGATGGAGCGCGGGGTGGTTGTGATGGACAAGAGGAGGGGCTTCCCTTGTTGAGGAGGGGTCATGGTTAGTGAGGAGGTCAGGGCAGATTTGATTTTCTTGAATGCTTCCTGGTGCTCTATGTCTCAAATGAACTTTGCTCCATTTTTCAGGAGGTTGTTAAATGGCTGAGAGATTTCAGTCAATGCCGGCATGAACCTTCTTCGGTATAACGTTCTTCCTAAGAAGGTCCTCAGTTGGTCAGGGTCAGTCGGAGAGGCATGAATCCGATGGATGAAATTTTGGCGGGGTTTGGATCAATTCCATGTTAATGGACAACATCCGAGAAACTTTTCGGAGGTGACCCGAAACGCGCATTTCAGCGGGGTCATTATGAGGTGATAGCATCTGCATCGCTCAAAGACTCGGAGGTCTTGAAACTGAGCATCGTCCTCCTGTGACTTGACCACAAGGCAGAGAAATCTTGAAAGTTGTGATTTACCATATGGATCTTGTAGGTGAAGCCCATTCCTTCAATGCAAATCTTTACCAGCTGATCTTCGTTTACTGGGTCCTAGATATCCACAGCCAGTTGGTGAAAATGTCACACATATGTAACCAAGTCTTCTGAGTGTTTTTGGCTTTCCCTCATGAGGTGGAGGGTAGTCAGGCGTTCTTCCACGTAAAATAACTTAGCATAGAACTTCTTAACCAACTCTTCCCATGAGAAGATAGAGCCAGGGAGTAAGTTAGTGTACCATGAATAAGCTCTGGCAGTGAGGGATTTAGAGAACTCCCATAGCATGAGATTTCTATCTCCGCCGTGAATACCGAGCATGTCTACGAATCGAGTGACGTGCTCCTTAGTGTTTCCCCTTCGTCCATCAAAACGGGTGAACTTGGGGACGGTATAACCATAGGGGTAGGGAGAGTTTAGGACCTCAAGAGGGTATGGAGGGTGTAGATTAAGATCTGAAGTAGTAGAAACTTTTCCTGACTGGAGGACACGTATGTGTTCTTTCACCTGCTCCAGAGTAAAGTGTGCCATAGAAGAGCTAGGTTGACCTTGTGGGTGTAGGGCTGAACCTACACTGTGAGAGAAAACTCGGGGGACTCGCGCTGGTGGTTGCTCTGCCGATGGCGGCGGGGGCTGCTCCCTTGGTCCCTCAGGTTCCAAGTGTGCCTGAGTTTTTGAGCCCACATGGTGGGGTGGATATGCTACTTCTGTCTGGGAACCTGGTACGGAGTTGGTCCCTTTTGCAAGGTGAGCAGGGTTTCCATGAGAAGGCTTTGAAGAAGGGATAGCACCGATCTGATACTCAGTTGATAAACCGATTAAGCGCTGCAGTCATCCTTGTCAACTTCTGGACTTCTTTCATGCTCTTTGGGCTCTTTAGATTCTGTAGGGCCATGATCTGTTTGGGGTTTACTTCTATTCCTCTGTGACTCACTAGGAAACAAGAACTTCTTAGAGCCTACTCCAAAGGCGCACTTAGAAGTATTGAGCCTTAGTTTGTAAGCTCTGAGGATATCGAATGTTTTCCTTAATTCATCTAGATGTTTGTTCGGGTGCTTGGTTTTTACTACCATATCGTCGATATAGACCTCCATGGTCTTGCCGATCAAATTTCTGAACATCTTTGTAGTGAGTCTTTGATAAGTGGATCCTGCGTTCTTGAGTTCGAACGGCATCACCCGATAGCAGTACATCCCCCGAGGTGTAATGTAAGCTGTCTTTTCCATGTCTGGGGGGTACATAGCTATCTGATGGTACCTTTTGTATGCATCTAGAAAACTTATTCTCTTATGTCATGCTATTGAGTCGACGAGCTGGTTTATTCGGGGCAAAGGAAAGCAATCTTTGGGGCAGGCTTTGTTTAGATCGGTGAAGTCAACGCAAACTCGTCACTTCCCATCCTTCTTCTTGAGTTCGACAGTGTTTGCTAACCAGGTCGAATAATGGATCTCTTTAATCGCTTTTGCCTCATTTAGTCTTTGAACTTCCTCCACTACTGCTTCTACATGGTGTGGTGTAGACTTTCTGGGCTTCTAGATTACTAGCTTTCTCAGGGGATCAACATTTAGTCAGTGACTGATTACTCCAGGATCTATCCCTGGCATCTCATAGGGTATCCACGTAAAAACTTCTTTGTTTTCTCTTAGGAACGTCATCAGTTCGACTTCTTCTTGTTCAGTCAAGCTGGTTCTGAGTAGGAAGAACCGATCTGGATCTTCTGGGGTGATGTGACTTTCTTCAGGTCTTCCACCACCTTTTCTTCGGTTGTTCGGCTGTAGTCGTGGATTGTGGGGCCATCCTCCACCTCTATGGTCTTCACCTCTGGATAATGTTCTTGAGTCTTCATTATCGCAAGGAAGCACTGTTTTGCCGTGTGTTGATCTCCTTTGATTTCGACGACTTCCTTGCCTATTTGGAACTTCAGGGACCGATGGTAGGTTGATGGTATCGCTCCCAAGCTATGAATCTATGTTCTACATATGATAGCATTATAAGTAGATGGTTGGTTAACAATTAGGAATTCAGTGTTTATCGTCGTGGATCCTGCTTTCACTGGCACAGTTATCCTTCCAACTGACCATACTAGGTTTGTGCTGATGCCGATCAGTGGGGTTGTGCATCTCTTGAGTGCCGAGTCCTTTAACCCCAATTTTTGGAACAAACTATAGTACATAATGTCCACCGAACTCCCTTGGTCTACTAATACTCGCATCACATCATAATTGGCGATGCGTAGTGTTAGTACCAAGGCATCATTATGGGGTCGGTGTATTCCCTCAAGATCTTCCTCTGAGAAACTAATCCATTCTAACTGGTTCTGGTTGGAGTCAACTTCTGTTCTTCGTTGTTTGCCTTCGTCCACCTTCATAGTGTGAGCCATGGTTCTAGCTTGGTACCGAACAAATGTTTAGGTAATAGGTTCTGCAGTACCATGAATCATCTTAGCCACGCCGAGAGGTGCATCTCCTTGTTCGGGGCTGGACGCTAGACTCGTTCGTCTGGACGAAACTTCTGTGGAAATCCCTATTTTGTCTCTCATATCCTTTTTATCCTGTTTTACACTATTTTTTTCTCTAAGCCACTCCCAATGATATTGTTGACAAAACTATTACAAAACAATTTATTAAACATATTTTTGAGGCTTAACATAGTGTATTTTGCAGAATTAGATCGACACTTTTATGTATCGATCAATGTTCTACTATGCTTGATTGGTTTGCCTTCACTATCGTTAGGGGGTTTGTTTATTAGGAGAATATCAAGGCATTCAGGTATTTCTTCTAGGGGTTTGGGGTCGAATAATGGCACAATATTTCGAAGGTTCTTATGTGCTTATTGGTACACTTTGGTAGGTGTTTTAAATCACCATGTTTTCTATACTTAGTGTGCTTGTTACCATACATTCAGAAATATGTGAATCTTATCTACTCTACCTTATCTAACAAGCATGGTCCATCCCTGGGTTTGGTGTCATATGCACTGGGATTCCTTATACTTATGTTTGTTGCCTCCTTAACAAGGGTCTATAACTTACGACCTACAGTGATGTATGTTACTGCACATTTGACATAAAGAAAAAGACATTAATTATGTTAAATTGACTCTTCTAAATGTTTAGAGTTCGACAGTTTCGCAAGGGTATAAGGCATGTGTTTAACATGTATGAATGGGCATGCACCAATAAGAATGTCTAGTATTTGAGTTTGCTATACAATCATATATAAGCTCCTTTTGTGTTACTTCCGTATCGTGCCCCTCTAAAATGAGTAAAGTGTCAATGCTTCATGCTTTATCTTGCGAAAAGCCTTTTTTTCTAACATGAAAAATGAGAGAATATTAAAATATGACATTTTGCCAAGGTAGTGTCATAACCTTGGATGGGGAATGAGAAGGTATATGATGAAGATATTTTAAGATTTAAAGAATGCAATTTTAATAATATCTTATATTTTTATTTTATTAAGATCTTTTATTTTTGGTAACCATAATTAGGATTTTCTTATATTGTAATATTTTATTTTTAGAAGCTTTAATTAGTATTTTTCTAGATACTTACAAATAAGCCATTTTGTAATAGGATTATTTAGACTATGATCTTGAGTGAATGGATTTATTATTGATATTGAGGTCAAGAGCTTTTTTTTTATTTTAAGTGTGGCTTTTCTTTTCTTTTTGTTTCTTTTCTTTTCTTTCTTGTAAGCTTGATCCTTGGGCACTCGTAAAACCTTTGTTATGTTTTATCCCATGCACTGATTTTCGTGGAATTAGATGAATCCGACAATCATTTATGTACCTGCCCATATGAATTTGATAATTAGTTATTTGCTATGGAAATATCTTCTATTTTACTCAGAAATCTGAACCTATTAGGGACATATAAATTCTACGAAGCTTGCTTTTGCTTGTGGCTAGTGGCCACGTGTTTTTTGGCTACCTCATTGGTTTGGGGACTTAAGTACCATTGATAGTTATGAGATATGTGGTCACTGGTCGTGAAAAGGGGATTTACTAGCTTGTGCACGTCAGGTTAAACTACCTCTCAGCTGCCCAAGACAAAAGGAAAAGAAAATGAAGATCCTCACAAAGTTCCCTTTTTGCTATTCTTCTTAAGGAATTTAGGAAGTGATATGAATCTGTTTGGATAGTACGTAATTATAATCTCTTGAACACAAACCATGATGCTGTTCATTTGAAGTAAAACTATTTCAAAAGATAATCTTGACATCCATTTAATAAAGTTTAAAATTTTTAAAACATGCAAAAGGAAGGAACATTTTAATGGCTTCAAGTCTAGTTATAGGAGCAAAAATTTCATCAAAATTGATGCATTCTTCTTGATTATAACATTGGGCTACTAATCGAATTTTGTTCCTAAGAACTACTTTATTCTCATTCATTTTATTTCTAAAAGCCCATTTTATGTCAATGATGGAGTGTTCCTTAGGTCTTAGGATTAAAGTTCAAAACTTATTTCTTTCAAATTGGTTAAGCTCTTCTTGCATAACCAAAGTTCAAAACTCATCATTTTCTCAAAATATTTTGGTTCAGTCTCATAAAAGAATGCTAAATTACCACAATCATTATGTAAAGAGAATCGAGTTTTAATACATTTGGATCGGTTACCAATGATCAAGTCTTTTGAATAACCATGAGCATACCTCCATCTCTTAGATAAATCTGAATTTTCTTGATTTGAAACACCAGCAATCTGTTGGACTTCAATTTGTAGCAAGTTTGTAGCTTCCTCATGATTTGGTTCTTCTTAGTCTTTGATAAAGATGTCCTCAACATCTTTTTCTATGTCAACCAAGTTATCTTCACAAAATTTATTGAATGAACCGAAGTTAGAATCATCAAATACAACATGTATAGATTTCTTCAACAACTAGGGTCTTTTTATTGAAAACTCTATAAATTTTGCTAGATATAGAATATTCAAGAAAAATACATTCATCAGATTTTGCATCGAACTTACTCAAAAGTTCTTTGTTGTTATTCCAAACAAAATATTTGTATCCAAATGTACGAAAATAACTGATATTAGATTTTCTTCCATTCCATAACTCATAGGGGGTTTTCTTGAGAGAAGCTCAAATCATGGCTCTGTTCACGATATAACAAGCTGTGCTTACAGTCTTAGCCCAAAAGTATCTTGGTAGATTATTTTTACAGAGCATGATTCTAGCTATTTCTTTTAAAATTCTATTCTTGCTCTCAACAACACCATTTTGTTGAGAGGTTATAGGAGTAAATAAGTTATGATTAATACCATTTTCATCATAAAATTTTTCAAAATCTTTATTTTTAAGTTATCTACGATGATCACTTCTGATACTTGTAATTTGAAAAAAAATTTAATTTTAAATTTTTCGAGATAGTTTTACAAAAGAGGCAAATGTTACATGCTTATGAGCTAAGAATAGCACCCAATGTATCTAGAGAAATCATCAACAACAATAAAAGCATATCTCTTACCTTTAAAGCTAAGAATCCTTGTTGGATTAAACAAGTACATGTGCAATAGTTGTAAAGGCCTAAAAGTATAAATCACATTTTTGGATTGAAAAGAATTTCTTACTTGTTTGCCTTGTTACATGCATCATAAATTTTTTCTTTTATAAACTTGATTTGAGGTAAGTCCTTCACCAAATTTTTTTTTAAAAGTTCTGAAATCAAGTTCATGTGTACATGTCCAAATCTTCTATGCCACAACCAACTATTATCACTCAAGGCAGCTAAACACTTGGTGCCATTTTTAGAAATGTTATTTAGATTGAAAGTGTACACATTTTCATGTCTATGACTCTTAAAAATAACTTTATTGTTAATTGAGTCTTCAATAATATACTTAGCATGATCAAAGACAACCTGTGACTTTTGTCACAAAGTTGACTTATGCTAAGAAGGTTATATTTCAAATCATTAACAAGCAAAATATCTTCAATAGAAGGGAAATTTTTTTATCAATACAATCAATTCCTATGATTTTGCCCTTACTATTGTCACCAAACGTCACACATCCACCATATTTAGGCTTGAAGGATGCAAATATTGACTTGTCATCTGTCATGTGTCTTGAGCAGGCACTATTAAGATACAAAATTTTTTTTTTGAATGAGGACTTGAGACAAACCTGCAAATGCAATCAAGTTTTAATTTTTGGTACTCAAATTTTCTTGGGTTCTTTGGTGTTAGTTCCTTGTGGATGTGTTCCCTTTGAAACCCAAATCCTCTTAACCGGTGAATCAAGAGATTTTCTATGTAGACAATATGTGACATTGTGTCCATACTCATAACAATGAAAGCAAGTTGCATTTGAGTGATTTGAGGATGCTCTCACAAAAATGCTGCTTAAGAACTTTTGTTTCCTTTTAGTTGATATCCAATCTCAACCTTATCAAAAACACATTTTTTATACCAAGAAATTTGTTCAAGTTTTCTTTTTTAAGAGTAAACTTATGAACAATTTTTGTAAAGTTTTCAACGTTTTCTTTTAAAACTTGGTTTTCATCATTTAAAGATAAAATCTGTTTTGATAGCAAAAATTTCTCTTCTTTTGAAGTTTCAATATCACAGGATGAGGAAATAACCAACTTTTTAAGAATGAAATTCTTAGCACCAATTTTTCTCAATTCATTATGCCAAACTTCAAATACAATTTGAAGTTCTTCTAAGAAAAAATGATCATTAGTTACCTCATCATCTTCTTTGGCCATAAGGCAAAGATTAACAACTTCATTTTTTTTCTTTTCATCATTGGAGCTGCTACTATCACTCTTATCCCTTGCAGCTAGCATAGCCTTCTTGAATCCCGTCTTGAAGTACTTCTTGAGTTGGGGACACTCAGTTTTCACATGTCTAGACTTCTTGCATGCATAGCATATGATTTCATCTTTCTTGTGATTATTCTTAAATTTACTAGACTCACCCTTAAACTTATTGAGTTATCTTTTGTGTCCATCTTTCTTGAAAAATCTTTTTCCTCCTTGTTTCTTATGTTTAAGAAATTTTTTGAATTTTCTTGCAATAAGAGCTAGATCTTCATTTTCGTCACTAGTGGATTCTTCATCAGATTCCTCATCAAGAGTAGATGACTTGAAGGCAATACCCTTCTTCTTTTTGTTGGTATCTTCATCATCCACCTTGGTGTTTATCTCATGAGTCATGAGTAATTCAAGAAGCTCCTCCAAACTAAGTGTATTCAGGTCCTTAGCTTCTTGAATGGCAGTGACTTTTGCTTCCCAACTTTTAGCCATACACCTAAGAATCTTTCTCACTATCTCTGCATTAGAATAGATCTTCTTAAGAGATTTTAATCCATTTATATTATCAGTGAATCTAGTAAACATTTTAGATATAGTTTCATCATACTTCATTTTAAACAATTCATAATTATGAACAAGCTTATTTATCTTTGATTTTTTTGACTTGGTTGATTCTCTTATGGGTAACCTTAAATCTATCACAAATCTCTTTGACATTATCACATGTAGAGATTCTATTAAACTCATTTGGGCTAGGAGAGCAATACAAGAGATTCATAACTTTAGCATTTTTTTGAATCTCCCCTGTGTAATTTTTAGTCCATTTATTTTCAGGTTTAGGAACAATTGCTCCTTCAACGGTCTTGGTAGATCTTTTGGGTCCGTTTATGATAACCCTCCATAGGTCATAATCTATAGCTTGAATATAAATTCTCATTCCAACATTCCAATTATTATAATTTATTCTATTGAACAAAAGTGGTCTGTTGGTGGACTGACCTTCCGATTGAATAGGTACAATACTAGTAGTTGCCATGAAAACTCTTAGACGGTTAAGTAAAAAATTAGAGCCCAAGCTCTGATACTAATTATTAGTCCTAGGCAACTCAAAAGGGGGTGAATTGAATTTTAAAAAATAATAAAAACTATTTTAAAAACTTTTTTCAAAACTTTTTAAGAAAACAACCCCTATTTTTTCTAATATCTTTTGAGCTATTCTTTAAAGAGTATCACACACTCTTTTAAAGGATCAAGGGTGTCTCATCTTCTATTATAATAAATGCATGGAATCAAAGATTTACTTACTCATTCTCATTACAAATGATTGAAAATAAATAAACAAAGAGAATGAAATTAGTTGGAGGAGTTTAATTAGCAATAAATACTTTCTTGAAGACTTGAGCTTTTGATTCAAGCAATAGAATAGTGTCGACTCATATCGTATTTGGTGTCGACTCTTTTTGTCTGGCAAGCTACTGGAATTTAGGTGTCGACTCATCTTCGTTTTGGTGCCGACTCATAAAATTATAGTCAGCTTTAGTAGTTTTAGAGTTGAGTCATTTTGATCTAGTGTCGACTCAGAAAATCGCAGATGGTCTCAGTTGTTTTAGGGCTGACTTGAAGTCGTTTGGTGTTGACCTAAATAGCTTGTTTCTGCAGGGAACATTTGTGTCGACTTATAAACCTTTGGTGTCGACTCGTTTGAGTTGGTGCTAGGAATTATCTTGAAGTTTTGGTGTCGACTCATTTAATTTTAGTGTCGACTCATTTCATCCAAAGTCAGGAATCCGATGGATTACTTAGTGTCGACTCAAATGGCGTTGGTGTCGACCCAAAGTGAATCCCGCAAGACTTGTGCAGGTGTCGACTGAAATTTTTTTTTTGTGTCGACTCATTTTGCTCAACTATTTGGATTCCGGTCCAATACTAAATGTGTCGACCCAAACTAATTTAGTGTCGACTCAAACGAATACTTGAAACGTCTTAGACAAACATGTTAAGGTGTCGACTCAAATTCTCAATGGTGTCGACAAACTTGAGAGTTTCAAGCCTACTTAGCCTTTAAGTATCGATTCAAATATCAATTTGTGTCGACTCAAAATGTTCTTTGACAGAACACTTAGTGTCGACTCATTTGATGCAAAGAATTAGCACAAATAGTTTAAGTTGTCGACTCATTAGTCATATAGTGTCAACACTTACATTTTTTGAAATAAATAAATATAATTATATTTAAATCAATTTAATTAAAAAAATAACTTATTAAAATTATCAAAATCTAATTAAAAAACTCTTCGACTAAAAACTCCGTAAATTTCAAATATCTATTTCTCCATATGAGAAATTAATAATTCAATTCAACAAGTCAAATATGAGACAAATCATTGGTGGCAAACTCTAAAAAGTGAGTCTTACATATTTTGTATTCTAACTTTATCCCTCATAATTATTGGAGAAAAAATATAGCTAAAAGAGGAATATAGTAAAAGAATAAATACAATTTAAAAAGATAAAATTTTAAAATAAGAAATTTTATTTAATATTTTTATTATATATATTTTAAAAAATTATATATAAGTACTTGTACACTCATGATGACGTAAAAGTAGAATAAGAAATTAAACATGCCCCCACCCAAGTTCTTCTCGAGGTCAGAAAAATAGGGCAGGCCGGGGTCTATATTTTGTATGTCTCTTTTTTATTGAAAATCCTAATATATATAGGTCATCAAACTGACATTTGTTTTTTTAATTCTTTTTATTACTTTTACCAATATGGGAAAAAATTCTTAAAAAGAAAATAGTTATAGTGCAATAAATGAACATGGAGGATTCTTTCTTCATAGTAAAAAAAATTGTTTAATTCTTGTCAATCGGTACATATAAGTTGTTATTATTGTATTACTTAAATTATTGACTCGTAAATTATTTGTTTGTTTATTTGGCTTATTTAGTCTCAAATAAGTAATTTCGTTTGAAAAGTCAAATAAACAAGATTTAAACCTATAAACAAATAAGTCAATAAGTTAAATAAGTAAAATTTAAGTCAAGATTTAACCAAACGTACTTGTTTATTTAAACTAATAAGCAAATAAGCAAATAAGTCACTTAAAAACTAAGTTAGTCAAATCAACTTGCTTATTTATGTTTGTAATTATTTTACAATAAGCAAATAAGTAAATAAGCTATTTATTCAAACGGGTATTATTGTGACAATTATAGCAAATCAGATATCAAAATCCTGAGAAGTAACTCAATTGTTCAATTTTTAGATTTGCTTTCTAATGTTCACCTGTTCAAATCTCTACATGGCTATTGAAAATTTACCTAATTATTAACTTCAAAATTTTGAAATTAATTGAGGTGCGTACAAACTGGCCTAAATATCCTATTATTAAAACCAAAACAAAAAAAAACAAATATTCAACTATATCTATAGTTAACTCTAGTAGTATATAAGCATAAATATACAATAATTCCAAAACTTGGTGAGTTACTCAACATCAATGGTGAGAAAGTTACATGATCACACATGTGAGAAAGTTCAACCCTTGATTACCTACTAAGAAAACATGTAAATGTGATATAACTACTATCAATATGATTAAGAGTCTACCTCACGCTTAGATATTATTTATGATTTGAAAAGTTTAAATTATAAATTAACTTGTCAATTTGTTAAAAATGAGGAATGAGTACTGAAGTGCAAGTTTTTTTTTTATATATATAAACTTCGTAAAAATAATATTTTTTTTCAAAATGATGCAATTTCCTTTCAAAAATGCCGCGTGACCTAGTCATTTTAATAAATTAATATATCATCGGACAAGCATTAAATACAAATAGAATTCATTTGAAACCTATTATCTCAATGTTTGTAATTATACAATATTATTTAATGAATTGATTTAGTAAAATAAGAGAATAATTTTATAATTATTGAATTTCTAAAATCATAAATTCAAAGCTCAAAAGACACAAGAATAATAATACTTTGCCAAGACCATGAATCAATTCATATCAAGATTCTTTCGAATGGGATTGATCTAATATCTTGCTTGGATGGTTGACTCTCGCTGTCGACAAATGTTCTAAAAAATATCTCTTATCACGTTTCATGAATAATTATGAATAATTGCTATCTCGGGACGATTGCTCATTACATCGTACTAGCACAACCAAATGTAGGTAAAAATCCTTGTATAGATTGATATGAATTTGGTGCTAGTGCATTTCACCAATAGAATATTATTAACTAAGTTAAAAGTTTTTTTTATATTAGTAAAGTTGCTTAAAACTGAAAGACTAAAATAAGATCTAAAAGATATATAGTCAAATAGTAAAAGAATTCATGAATTCGTTAAGAATCGACAATCATTGTCAAGATAGACAAATCACAGTTAGCTAAAATAAGGAGAGATCAAGAACGAAATTGTCTTCTACTAATTGAAATGGATAAAATTACCTTTCGTACATTTTTACGAGTCCATACATTTGAATAGTAAAAAAAATAATGAGATCGGATTTAAAAAGCACTTCTAGTAAGATTAATAACGGTAGATTTCCAATCAGATAAAAGTAAAAAATCAATCACCTATGACTTAGTCTCCTTATTCTTTTACCATATGATGGTATATTTGGATGAGAGAAAACTATTTTATTCACATAAATGATAGACTCCTATCTTTATTCTTCTCTATCATTTTTTTATCCAAATCAAACATAATTTGGTAAAAGGTAACGTATAATAAACCACGTACTAACAATTCAAATTTAATATTTATACAAACTTTTCCCCAAAAAAATATTTATACAAACTATTTATTCCATCTAATTACTTATCTATCATAATTCTTTTCATAATCCAACTATATCTAATCTCTATCCTATCATTTTATCTTATTGTATTATACTTTTTAATTTCATCTAGAATGCCACCATATCCAATTCTAATGAAAATAACTCGAAAAAACAAATGAGGCCTAAGAAATGTGACATTTCAACGAAAAGTTTAAAAAGTAAAAAGACATCCCAAACTATTTAAAAGGCAAAAAGTCACTTATTCCAAACAACTTTTTATCTTCCACATTTTTTTTTTCAAAAAAACATAACAGAAAAAAAAAACTTAAAGACATGCCAAACAGCACCTAAGTACTTCGAACTCCACAATCATCTTTTACAGTTATAATACACTTGGATGTTTTCTCATAGAAAATGCATTTGTAAATTTCACAATTCCACAAATATAAGACAATTTATTCGTTTTAATGTAAAATATTATATAAAATATTTTTTTAATTTTATTTTTCAGTATTCGGTTGACATATAAAAATATTTTTAAATTAATTTTTTTATTGTTAAATTGAAACAAGATCTTTTTTCACAACAAAGTTATAAAAAAATTTAGATATGATCTAATGCCTTATGGAGTTTTGTTACTATTTGGGACAACTTTTTCTATGACTTCTTTTGTGACTTTTTTTATCTTTTCTGATTGTTCTTTTTAAATTTTTTTATTAATATTTTTTATTTTTTCGATTCATCGTAATAAAGCAAATCTAAAAATATAGCCATTTTAGCTAGAGTTGAGAATTTTTTACTAAATACGAAAAAAGTCTTAAAGTGACTTTTTAAGATTTTTTTTCGTCTAATATGAATTTTTTTAATAAAAAAATTGGTAATTTATTTTTTACTTTTCTGGTTTATCATAATAAAAGAAAATTTAAAAGTATCATTAGTTGAATTAATGTAAAATAATCTTTACTAAAGATGAAAAAAGCCTTAAAAAGCATTAAAGTGGATTTTAAGGCCTTTTTCGTCTTATAAGAATTTTTAAAAATTAATTCTTGGTCATTTTTTAAAATTTTTTTAATTTCTCGTAATGAAATAAATATAAAAAGTATTATTGTTTGAACTAACGTAAAAAAATTTCACTAAAAATGAAAAAAGTTATCACAAATAGTAGTCACTACCGTCATTGGTTTATGTGTCTTTATTTTAGATATCGACATAAAAAATCTAAAAAACTAAGAAGAGTTAAACTCAAGACACGTCTTTAAAAAAAACGAAAAATAACTTACCAATTTATTTAAAAAATAATAATTTCATCTCATGATGTAAAATATTTTATTTTTAAAAATTATTTTACTTACTTTTTGTTAATCGAACAGTAAAAAATAAGTAAATGTTTTGCCAAAAAATATTTTACGTTGAAACGAACAGAGTCTAAAAACATGAAACTGCAAGCAAACCAATCTCTATTCGAAGATCTTTGAAGTAAAGATGGACATTATGTCGTGTTGTATTTGTATTGTGTTATATTGTGTTCGTGTCAGAATTTCTCAATACTAACACGATTCATTTAAGTAAACGTGTTACTTATCTTAATACTAGCATTACCTGTTTATAAATGAATCAGCATGTTTATGATATGCCAAAAATGAATTAAAAAAAATTGTTAAATAGGTTATGATTTTAACTAATTTAGGAACCATACAACATGTTAGTCTTTAACCTATTTAATAACTTATATAATACCTATTAACTTTCAACATGTTGAACAATAAATTTATCATCTTTCATTCACACTTTCAATTCCATATATGTTTCAATTATAAACTAACGGATGAAGATGGTGTTATCATGTCGTTGGATTACGCTGTCAATGTTGTGGAAGGAATATGCTGCTAGCACCGAGGTATAGAAACATCAATCATCGTAGAAGAATGAAGGATGCTAATGGTTGGAAACAAAATCTTAATCTCCAATATGGTCGGTAGTGCATAGTGGCGATACGTAAAATATTAAATACTAACCCTAACTAAACTCAGACCAACATGCCTGACATAATTGACTAACACTTCTTTTCTAAGTAAACTTTTTTTTTTTTTTTACACTAT
>JAOTRH010008729.1:0-23426 GCA_034768845.1 Heliamphora exappendiculata
TAAAGGCATTTATTTATTTTATTTTTCGTTCCATATTTTTTAAAAAATAATAATTTATTTTGATTAAATATTTTTCTTTTTAATTAATTCAAAATCCGAAATTAATTCTTACGTTTTTCCAAGATATCTGATTTTTAAAAAAATCAACTTTAAACGTGATATTTTGTAAAAAAATAAAATATCTTAAGTTTTTTCATTTAATTAAAATTAATTAATTAAAAAAATTAATTTTATTTTTTCTTACAAAATATTTTAATTAAAACCGAACTTTCGAATTAATTAAATTAACAAGATAAATAAAACTAATAAACATCATTCACGCATTTAATATATAAAAAAAATAAATGTAAGATAAATATAAATTTCGATTTTTATGATCCGATTGAAATTCTGAAGAGTTTCAGTCTCCTGTTATGTAGATAAGCTAGAGCAATCCTTTTCTGAATCAGCTGTTTGTTTATAGATTGTATCATGATTTCTTGATACTATCTGATATATCAATATATATCATATCAGTCTCGTATATATCAGAATATATATCAAATCAGCCCCGGGAGAGAGAAAGTCACCAGAACACCACCAGCCACCACTGGCGCCGCCTTGACCCCACCTTATCCGAGCTCCATTTTTTACGAGTTTTATATCGTTGGAAATCTCTCGAAAAATGAAATTTTTCTGTCAAAAAATATGCTGGAAAATTGCTCAAAAAACGGTCGGAAAAACGGCCCAAACCTCAAAAAATGCTGCTGTCCGCTATAGCACTGCGCAGCCAACTTCCCGAGCCTTTTTTGACCTCTTTTCGAACTCGGTTTTCGACGTACTTTATATCAAAAAAAAGCTCTCGAGAAGTACTATTTTTTATTAAAAAAATCTGCTGAAAAACATCTCAAAACACTGCCAAAAAATTGCATAAAACAGACTGCCGCCGCTCACAGCGCCGCCGCCTTTAACTACCAACTTTTCGAGGCCGTTCCGGTCTCATCCGAACTCCGTTCTTCGTGTTCTTGGACATATTCAACTTGTTCTTATTTTTTTTTAATAAACTAAAAAAAAAAACTTAAAGAACATAAATATTTTACATCGAAACCTATGTCCCGTAGGCTCACATTCAATCTAAAATTAATTAATCTAACACGGTCAACCCCGTGATTAAAAAATTAATTAAATAATCATCATCCATGCATTCAATCAAACATGAAAAAAAATGATCATTATAAAACCAGGATTAGAACGCCTGCAAAATAAAATTAGTACAGTTCTAAATTTACCCGGCCTCCGATAAACGTAAATAAAAAATAAAACAGCTCTGATACCAATTTGTTGGAGGCAATAATGCCAAGATTATTATTTTTATAAAATAATTTTTGGTAAAAAATTAACTGGACGAGCAAACGCCGAAACGGGCTCCAGATAAAAATTTTGACGTCAAACGATCAAATATAAACCCGTGCAACCAATGTTAATTTAGATTAATACCTCTTGTAGATCCAATCTTCAACTACGACTTGATTCGGAGTTGACATTGCAGTCAGATCTTCTACTGTATTTCCTTACGCGATCCTCGAACGTAGTGTGGGCTACGATCCTCCGAGAACTCGTACCGGCAGAACCCCGATATATTTAAGTCTTGAAAGATAAAAATAATATCATAATAATATATGAGATATCTGAACTATCAATTCTATCAATCTCAAACTGGTTTAGCCTACCCGTATATATATAGAGCTACAGTAGGGACCTAGGGAGTAATTATGAGTTAGACTTCTAATGAAAAATAGATACCTACGAGCAGTTTCTGCAATTATGGAAAGACGCAGCAGTTTCTGCAATTTTTATAAAATACTGAATTACAGTTCACGCCACTAAAGAACTATAATTGCACTCTGACCCATAATCTCAAGACATTCTTGCATTGAGCTCATGTTATTAAATGATTACCATTTCTCCCCACGTTAAGATTCTCGATACCCACCAATTAAATTTCATTACTGACAATTTAATTTAATCGGCATCTTGATATTTCTTTAAGTCCTTCCTCTTAACTTATTTGACCGCCGAATAATTAAATTTACCTGCAGGATTTGGCCCGGTCAAAACTTATAAGCATCCTTAAGGGGGTATCGTCAATCCCAATCTTTTAGGACGTAAATTTTATCAATAATTAATATTTGTCATATAAATAATATCGTTCTCCAACTCACCAGAAATATAGACCCATATAAGATCGTACCCTATAATGAATCAAAATAACGAATATTAAATATATGCAAATCAATAATTATTTCAGGATTAAGGGGATAAGCACTATTCATAGTAACCTTGGGGTGTGAATTAATTTATATAGTCAGTAGTCAGTACTAAATTAATTATCCAAAATGTCCCGTTCAATACACACAAAGTGTACTGGCAAAGTGAGTCGGAACAATAGACGACGCTATTATCTGTTTCCCATAACCAAGACAGGCCTACTAAAACTCTGTGCCACAATCGTACCGATGGTATGTCCATTTCTATCTAAACTGTAAGCATAAAACTTATATTCTGTAAGAACCTAAAATCTGGTCTTCTGTGCATAAGCCGTACTCTACACATCAGATTAATACTATATAGAATGTCGGACATCCATGCATAACAACAAATAAATGATATACATACATTGCTCATAAAGATTCTCATAAAATAGAAAACTAATTTTATTAAAACTAAAATTAAATACTAAAAATATAATTTTCAGTATACCAACTCTAACAGTTTTATCATAAACAGAATTATGATAAGAGTTTCTCTCAAAAAAATCTCATATGAGCTGTGGAATGTTAGAAAGTCTAATATCAGTTCTTTTCGCGCATTTGGGTGCAAATGTTTCATTTTAAATAACAATAAATAACTTTTGGACAAATTCGACGCAAAATCTGATGAAGGTATTTTTTTAAAATATTCTATATCTAGCAAAGCATATAGAGTTTTCAACAAAAGGACCCTAGTTGTTGAAGAATCTATATATGTTATTTTTTATGAAACTAACCTTGGTTCTTCAACTGAATTCTGTGTGGATAACTTTTTAGATATAGGAAAAGGTATGAAAGATATCTTTATCAAGAAAAAAGAAGAGCCAAATCAAGAGTAAGTTTCAAATTCACAACAAAACATAGTCCAACAGATAGCAGAATCTGAAAATCCAAAAAATTCAGACCTACCTAAAGAATGAAGGTATGCTCATAGTCACCCAAAAGATCTTATCATTAGTGATCCATCGCAAGGTATCAAAACTCGTTCCTCTGTACATAATGTTTGTAGTAATTTAGCATTTCTTTTCCAGACTGAACCAAAACTTTTTGAGAAAGCCAAAAATGATGAATTTTAGATCTTTGCTATGCAAGAAGAGCTAAACCAATTTGAAAGAAATAAAGTTTAGACTTTAGTCCCAAATCTTAAAGAGCACTCAATTATCGGTACAAAATAGATTTTTAAAAATAAAATAGATGAAAATAGAGTAGTTCTTAGGAACAAAACTCGATTGGTAGCCCAATGTTACAATCAAGAAAAATGCATCGATTTTGATGAGACTTTTGCTCCTGTGGCTAGGTTTGAAGCCATTAGGATATTGCTTGCTTTTGCATGCTTTAAAAATTTTAAAATCTATCAAATGGATGTTAAAAGTGCCTTTTTAAATAGTTTTATCTCAAATGAAGTTTTTGTAAAATTACCTCCTAACTTTGAAAATTTAGATTTTTCAAATCATGTTTACAAACTTACCAATGCTCTCTATGGTTTAAAGCAAGCACCTAGAGTTTGGTATGAAAGACTTAGTAAATTCTTGATTAAAAATGAGCTTTTAAGAGAAAAAATAGATACCACCCTTTTCGTCAAGTCTCAAGAAAGTGACAAGTTAGTTGTACAAATTTATGTAGATGATCTAATTTTTGGTGTAACTAACGAATCTCTTTGCAAGGATTTTGCTAAGTGTATGCATGGAGAATTCAAAATGAACATAGTGGTTGAGCTCAACTACTTTCTAGGACTTCAAATCAAACAAACTCAAGAAGGAATCTACATCAATCAAGCTAAGTACACGATAGACATATTGAGAAAGTTTGACATGCTCAAGGTAAAGCCTATGGGAACTCCAATGTGTCCTACAACCAAATTTGATAAAGATGAAGATGGCATAACAGTGGATGAAAAGCGTTATAAATGTATGATCGGATTCCTCTTATATTTAACTGCTAGTAGACTGGATATTATGTTTAGTGTTTGTATGTGTGCTAGATTTCAATCTAATCCTAAGGAATCACATGTGACCACTGTTAAGCGCATCCTTAGATACCTCTTAGGAACATAAAACTTAGGATTATTCTATCCTGGAGGAATAGCCTTTGAACTATTTGACTATTCAGATGCTGATTTTACTAGATGCAAAGCAGATAGGAAATGCACCAGTGGTGCTTGTCAGTTCCTAAGACACTAATATCTTGGTTTAGGAAGAAGCAAAACTCAATGGCCCTGTCTACAGCCAAGGCTGAGTATATTACAGCTGAAAGTTGTTGTTCACAAGTTTTATGGATGAAACAATAATTAGAAGACTATAATTTTCACCTAGATCATATTCCTATCAAATGTGATAACACTAGTGCAATCAATATATCCAAGAATCCTATACAACACTCAAGAACAAAGCACATAGAGATTAGACATCATTTTATAAGAGATCATGTGCAAAAAGAAAACATTGAACTTGAATTTAATGGCACCGATTACCAGTTAGCGAATATTTTCACAAAACCTTTAAATGAAGAAAGAATATGCTATATTAGAAGAGAACTTGATATGTTATGTGCTCCTAATTGATGATTTATATGCCATACTAACTATGTCTTTTATTGTATTTTAAAATGCCTGATGTTCTTTCTTGAATATGAAAATGTGTCGACACAAATGTGTGAAGTGTCGACACAATACTGCATAGAAGTGGCATTGCGTGAATAGTGTCGACCCATTCTATTCAGTGTCGACACCGTAGTTTTTTCTAACTCTCGATAAATTTGTGTCGACACTGAGCTTGATTGTGTCGACCCAAATGGCCGAATGTGTCGACTCCATATAAAAAATGTGTCGACACCATTTCTCTGTTTCGACACCCACACTCTACAAAAAGTGTCGACACCAAATGAAATTTATGTCGACACAAATCGTTAAGTATATATATAGATACGTCGGTCCCCAAAACATCATTTTGTTTCCATCTCTCTCTTTAAAAACTATTCATCTCCCACCTCTTTTCTCTCTCAAACCAGCGTCGACTCCTCCTTTTCCTCTCAATTCCAAACCCAAATCCATCATGATGCCAGCCAAAATGATGGAAAAAGGATCGAAGAGAACTGAAGAAGGCTCATCTTCGAGCCCTATAACTTCAAAACGAAAGAAGACGACCAAGGCGACAACGACAACGATGACGATGACGACAACAATCCCAGAGAATGTAGCCTCATTTGAGATCATCTATTTCAGAACTCCTAAAATTCGACAACTGTATTTCTCTTCTTTTGTGAATCGCAAAATCTATCCCGGTCGTAGCATAGACTTTGAATTCTTTGACTCTATTGAAATGAGGTTTAAAGACCTTTTCTCAAGTCTTGGGTGGGAAAGGCTTCTTTAGATCCAAGAATCACACTATCCCACACTAGTTAAATCTTTCTACGCACACTTCCACGTATCCTAGTTCCGACCACTACCATCACCACTTGGGTGAATGGTAAAGACATTGTTCTGATCCCATCCTCTTTGAATGAAATTCTTGGGATTTTCGAAGGAGAAATCTGCGTTTACCATAGCGAGAAACCTATTGAGGTTGAAGGATTTTTTTCTGAATCTGTTAAAAATATTTTTGAGAATGAGGACATCGACCCCACTAAGCCTTTAGAGGCTAATTCTTTGAAGCCTGATATGCGTCTTTTGCATCATATGGTCAACCACATTTTTCTTCCTCAAATGGAAAAATTTGGTGATGTCTCATACATGCACATTTTCATAATGTGGTGTATTCTTAAGACACAAAAGTTAGACCTAGGCTTTTTGTTCATATCCCATATGCTTTATTCTCATAGCAAGAAAAATTTCTCTCTACCACATGAGATGTACCTCACACATTTTTTTCGCCACTTTGGCATTGATCTATATGAGGAAAAGGCTGTTGCCTCTTCTAAACATGATCTGTATGGTAGCTCATCCCTAAAATATATGCAGATTGCAAGTGTTGACGAGGTATGGACCACTACTCGCTGTGGCACTCCTGCATCTGCTAGGACTCCTCCTCGTGCACCGCAAGATATTCCCTCTTTCCCTATTAACCTTAATTCTCCTCCCACTCGTATAGTTGATACCCCTGGTCCGTCACATTTTGTTCTTCCTCCTTACACATCTACACCTATTCCCCCTGCTGCTCCTGCATCCACCTCTACTCCAGTTTAAGTTGACCTCTCAGAGGTTGTTTCATTAATCAACTCCCTGTGTTCCAAAGTCACTCTTTTTCAAGCCAAAGTCGACCAAGACTTTTTTGGCATGAATCATACTGTCTCCACCCTTTCTGAGAAAGTTAAGTCCGTTGAGAAATCCAACAGCTCATTGCGAAAAGAAATTGAATGTGCCACAGATGTCGATAAATCATTATGTCGCACAATGGACGATGGCAATGTCTCCATTGTCAACGCGAATAATGCCATCCTACGACAAGTTCACAAGGTATACGACGAAGGAGTGGTCATGGCTATCTAAGCCAACACTCAAAAAGTTGACGAACATCTTAAGTGGATCAAGGAAGCGTGGGCCAACCAGTTCAAACCTAAGGAAACCAAGAAAGAAAAAGCAGTACGTTTCAAACGTGAAGCCGACCTTGCATTGGCAGCACGTTATGAAGCCATGGTCAAAGCTGAAGTCAAGGATGAACGTGCACGCGCCACCAAAGAATAGGCCTCTGCTAGCAAGGAAATGGCCAAGGCAAAGAAGAACTTTAAGCGCTTCATGGACGACCAACAAATTTTTTTATAATTACAAAAGGGGAGAAAGTAGAGAAAGGGAGTATGTATGTAAAGGGGAGTGTAAAGGGAAGAAGAAGAAGAAGTTTTAAACATTTCTTTTAGTTTCTGAAGGTGAAGTTGTAATAGTCTCAACATACTGTATTTTTGTTGATTTTATGGTTGTGCTGGATAGTTGTTTTAAAACTTTTAAATTAGATGAATGAATGTTTATATTTTATTATTCATATATGTGATTGGATCATATGCCTATGAATATTTATATAATTTGTTAATATGAGATTGGATGAATCACTTTGCACATATTCACTGTTTTGCACAAATTATAATAAATTCTGAATACTTTTTGATCATTTGTTACAAATCATATTAAAAATTGTATACTTTCACTCAAACGTACGCCTAGCCTTTATAATTATTTTTAATGTTTAAGGTATATCGATAAAAGGAGAACTCTTGTTGAAAAATATTTTAAAATATTTTTTAAAAAATGTAAATATGGTTGTAATCATAAAAAAATGGGAGATTGTTAGTCTAAGGGATTTTTATTTTGATTTTAATAATTTTAATAATTCATTTTATAAGAATAAATGAATTTAAAATAATAATATTTTATATTTTCAAAATAAAAGTGTTAACACATTTTGAACAATTAAAATTGACACTTTAAAAAAAAATGACTTATATCTCAAAAATGTTCAAATACTTAAGCATTCTTGATTAATAATATTTTGTATTGATATTAATTAAAAATTAAGTCAAATACTTTTAAAGAAAAGTATACTTGAAGCTTATCAAGTGTATCAGCACTCTTTGGTCAAATGGTTTGACACCATAACTATTTTACAAGTTGATCTTCAGGTGTTAAAGCGTTAGTGTCGATACAAACAAGTTTTGTGTCAACACAAAAGAGCCGAAGCTCTCAGGACTCAATTTGAGTAGACACAAATCAATTTTGTGTCAATACAAAAGTGATCCTCACTTTTGGTATCCAAAAGTTTGGGTCGACACAAATAGAAATTGTGTCGACACAAAACAACCGAGACCTCCTGCAGATTTTTGGTGTCGACCCCAAGACAAAATGTATTGACCCAAAAGTTCCGAGCCTGTCTGCAGAATGTTGGTGTCGACTCCAAGACAAAATGAGTCCACACAAAAGTTTCGAGACTTCCTGCAGAAAGTTAGTGTCGACACCAAAGGCAAGTTGAGTCGACACAAATGGTCTCCAGGATTCTGAAATTTCAAACAAGTCGACACCAGATACAAATGTGTCGACACCAGAATGTTAGAAGATAGAATGCAAAAATTGTGTCGACCCTTCAAAAAATTCATGTCGACCCAACTACTTAAAGAACCCTACCCTAGACACTTTGTGTCGACACCAAAGGTATTTGTGTCGACACCAGCAACGAAAATTCAAATCGCGGAAGATCTCAACGGTTGAATTTTTGGCATTTATTACTCCCACCTACCTCCAACGGTCATGAATGCACAAGAACTTATATAAGGAGTAACTTCTCAGCATTTAAGAAGATTGGAGACTTGTATTTACCGTTCCATTGCTTAAATCAATCTCATAAATCTCAAGCTCACATTTATTGCTGTAACTCCAGTTCTTGTTCCACATCTCTCTTTATCTTCTCATTTATTGTAAATCTTTTCTGTAAAGAGAGTGAGTGTTCTTTATTATTACACCTCATTTATTGTATTCAATGGTGAGTCACCCTTTATCCTTTGAGTGAGTGAGTGAAACTCATCAAAGAAGAGTTCAAGAGATATTAGAAAGAAACATAGACTTATTTTCATAAGATCTTCTTGAAGCTATTAGGCTTGTGAATGTGGCCGTAAACATTCAGATCATTCAAGCGAAGTCTTATAAAGGCTTAGAATACGCCCGTGAAGTATTCTGAATAGTGAAAATACTCAAATGAGATCTTGAGAAATAGACATAGACTAGGATAAAGCCGAACCACTATAAATCTCTAGTGTTCAGTTCTATTTCTCTATCCCTCAACTTTTAATATTTTCATTGCTTCAATATTTGCTTATCTTGCTTTATTTATTTGCAAATTTAAAAAAAAATTAAAAAAAGTTTTTAAATTGTTCTTTTTTTAAAAACACAATTCACCCTCTTGAGTTGTCTCGAACTAATAATACCGAGAGTGCAATTATAATTTTTTAGTAGTATGAATTATAATTTATGAAAATAAGAATTTAATTCAGATTGAATTAGATTTTTCTAATTACATAAGGAGCCTGAATCTTATTGGCTTCTCTGATCCTTGCAGTAGCTTATATATATGAGTCATAACGCTCTTGGTAGCTAGGGTTTAATAATATTTTGATGATATTGAGAAGTGGCAGCTGAGTTCAGGTTAGGTCACGAAATTCAGAGCCCATTCTCTATTTGTGATCGGGCATACGTGAATACGATAGATGACTCAAGACGCATTCCAATTCCAACTCGTGGGCATTCATTCGATAGATTACTGTTCGAGTACTGAACTGAGATAAAATTAGAGAGATCTCAAAATTATAATCCTTATTCTATCGAGTTAGGATTTTTTATAGGGTTCTCATTTTTTTTTGGTATAATCTGTATGGACTATCATTAGTTCCTTGGGATCCCATCTCCCAATAGTTTTTGGGTTAGTTTGAGGTACGCTTTCGCTATTTTCCCTTGTTTTATCTCGTTGAACGTTGATCCTCTTACTTTAGGATGGGGAAATTTGTAAATGAGGTGAATACTCCATTTGCCCTGGCAGCCTTTCGTGTTAAATACAACATGTCACCCTCTGTCTTAGTTCGTTTTTATGACGAGACTATTCAAGGGGAGACCATATTAGGGAGGCAAAATGCGGTGGTCTTTTCCATCATCTTGGTGGTAGAGGCTGGGGTCCGTTTCCCCCTCGATCCACTCCATAGGAAGATACTCAGCCAGTGCCGACTCACCCCCTACCAAGTGTCCATAAACTTCATCCAAGTGGTAATGGGGATGACCGAGATGAACTGTCGTTTTGATTTAAATCTCGGCATCCCTAAGATCTTCTATTGCTGCACCATAGGCCACAACAAAGACTTCACCATCTTTTACTTTCGCCTCAGAAACCTAGGCCTTGGGTTAGTGCGCGGCCTCCCTAAGTCAGATAAGCATGCTACCAACTACATTCTGGTAGGGGGTCGACTTCAACTTCCAACCTCGATCATGTAAAACACTTAGGACATCACGTTCCCTAGATTCTACGCAATCTAGGTCGATTCGACTATTGATTTGTTTATCTTATTACTGTATTTTTCTTGCTTTCTCCTGTTTCTATTGACTGACACTATTTAGTGTTTGTAGAGCCAAGTCTCGCTCATCAGCGAAGGTGGCAAGCTAACACAGCTGAAGTTAAATGAGCTCTAACCAAAAGGGAAGGACATTTGGCTCCTAAACTTCTAAACTACGAGTTGAGCAATCGCCGAGTGATCCAAAACTGAGGAGAAGTTTTGTCCTCAGCTTGCCCTTGCCCTCGCCCAACTAAGCAACTTGCGTCAGCCATAACGCTGCGAGTTCGCACCGACTTCAACATTAGGGAGGTGGCCCTGAAGATCAACGTTGTTAGCACCTCGGCTCAACCAGTTTAGAGGGTTTCTATACCTCCACAACCACCACCACCTCAGGAGTCAACACTTCCCATCCCTCAACCACCACCCCTACAACTAGGTGGGAGGCCACCTTCCAAGATCCACTGACCACTACTGAGCCTCGGTCTTCCCACCGCCAGTTCCCAACAACTTAAGAGATTCAGGCTGAAAAAGGTGACACCTAGTCCACAGTGATGGGTTCTCGATTGTCGACCATCATCGAGATAGCTAAGAGGAGAGAGTCGAAGCCCTTGAGCAGTGAGCACTAGAGCTCGCCCTTGATGGTCGTCCCCTTCATGTGGGTGACTCTTCAAAGCAAGATCGATAGGTGGCTCGACAACTGGTTAAGGGGCTCATGATGCCCATCGACATTGTCGACTACTCACAATTAACTCCACCCGATCTCTTCCACCGGGCTATGCATCTTGGCATCAGGTTAAGTTTACTTTCATGCTCTCATACTTGTAAGAAATTTTCATCTTTTCCTTAGCACTGGTCTTGGCCATCCTAACCATCTTTTGTCAAATTTGCAGCATCTCTAGGCGCTCTGCCTCCTCAGCGATTATTATAACAAGGTGACGATGGAGAGTCACCATGTGGCAAAGTTATTTGAGCTCACCCAGTAAAAGTTAAAGGACATGGAGTCTGCAAGGGCTCAGGATGTTAGGGCAAACTGCCAAGATCCTACGATTATATCTATAATTTTAGTCAAAAAAATAATTGAATAGGCAAACGTCGAAACTAACTCCAGATTAAAACTTTTGATATCGAACAATCAAAATAAAACATAGTATTACTTTCAAAGTTAGTTTTAGAATTATACCTTTTGAAATCTGGTTGGATGATTTCGATTGTTACAAAAATTTTCATTCAACGATCTGTCGCGATTTTTTACTTTTAGTCAAATCTCTAACATAAGCCTTCTACTGTATTTTCGAATGCTAAACACGAACAAAGTGTGAACTTTGATATATCATATTCTTCAAAATCTGTTTGATAGGCTTAGGATTTTCATAGAACGTAAAAATCCTAATCATCTAATCACTGACTGAATAATATAAATTATTGCGTCAGGTTTTATAATAGCATATAAATAGACTACAGTAGGGACCTGTGGAGTAAATATGACTTGGGGTGCCAATGTAATTATAAAAATCTACCTCAATCTAGAAGCAATTTTATAAAAATATTAATTATAATTCATTCCACTAAAGAATTATAATTGCACTCCCAACTATATTCTCAAAATCGAATATCCAAGCTTCTATTATGAACTGCTTATTTATTCTCTCCACGTTAAGATTTTCGATATCCGTCGATTAAATTAAATTACTGATAATTATAGTTAATCGATTTCTTAAATAAGTTCTTTAAGACCTTCTGCTTAACTTATTTGACTACTGAATAATTAAATCTACCTGTAGGGTTTGTCTCGGTCAAAACTTATAAGTTTCCTTAAAGTGGTATCATCAATTTCGATCTTTCGGGATGTGAATTTCGTCAATAATTAATATTCACCATATAATCAATATCGTTATCTAATTTGTCGAGATTATAGACCCATAAAAGATCGCACCCTTTAATGAATCAAAATAACGAATATTAAATATACGTAAATAATTAATTATTTTAATATTAAGAGTATAAGTACTCATAATAACCATGTGGTGCAAATTAATTTATATAGTCAATATAAAAATTAATTCCTCTAACGTGGTCCTGTTCAATACACGTAAAGTGTACTAGCACATCGAGTCGGAACAATAGACGACGCTAATATCTGTTCCTCATTATCAAGACAGGTCTACTAAAACTCTGTGCTATAACCATATCGATGGTTTGTCCAATTCTATCTAAAATGTAAACCAACTTATGTTGCACAAGAACCTTTAATCTGGTATTCTGTGTGTAAGCCAAACTCTACATACCAGATTAAATGTTATGTAGAATAAAAGATATCTATGCACAAAATTAAATAAATAATAAAAGTATATATTGTTCATTAAGATTCTCATAAAATAAAAAAATTAATTTTATAAAAAAATAAAATTAACTACTAAAACTAAAAACTACAGTTTTTAGTATACAACCCTAACATATGAGGCCTCGGCTCGGTAGGCCCTGGAGGAGAGAGCCCGAGCTACTGAAGGGTGGCTCAATAAAGTCAAGGTCGTAGTATCCTAGCTCTCAGCCCAAACTGGGTAGTTGCAACTGAAGAAGGAGTCTGCCCATGCCGAGGTAAAGGCCTTCAAAAGCATCTCGACGGATATGGAGGCAATTCGCTTAGACTAAGATGATGAGTTATGGAAACAAGGCTAGAATGAAGCTAGGGCTCAGTTTATAAGTGAAATCCTCAGCATCCGAGCCTATCTTCTAGACCTTAGATACAAAGTGGGCTCGAAGAAGGTTAGGATACCAGAGGACTCTACCTTACGGATCGACCTCCCCTAATTTCTTGGGTCTATCCCTACTTCCCCTACTTAGACCGTTGAAGAGCCTTCAGCTCCATTGAAGGAATAGGCTACCCCTGCCGAGCTCCCAACTCTTGTGGATCCTCTTCATTCTCTGTCGGCCGAGATTGAAGACATGACAACCAACTGTCACATTCTTCCATTCGTTAGGGAAGAGATTATAGAGATCTAGGATGATGTCCAGGAGGAAGTTGTGGACGGTTACGCCTGAACTCGGCTCCTTAGAGGCTTTTCTCCCTTTTAGTTTTTGTTTGATGTACCTTTCATTTTTTTTATTAAGTTTCAACTCTCGACTAACTTTCTGTTATGGTTGGTATATTGAAAATCATGTTTTTAGTATTTAATTTAATTTTAATAAAATTAATTTTTCAATTTATAAGAATCTTTATGAGTAATATATGCGTATTAATTCTTTAAATATTATGCATGGATGTCTGATATTTTATATAATATTTAATTTAGTGTGTAGAGTATGGCTTACACACAAAATATCAGATTTTAAGTTTTTACAGAATTTAAATTTTTATGTTCACAGTTTAGATGAAAATAGACATACTATCGGTACGACTGTAGTATATAGTTTTAATAAACTTGTCTTGATTACGGAGAATAGATAATAGAGTCGTCTATTGTTCTGACTCTCTGTGCTAGTGCACTTTGTGTGTATCGAACGGGACATTTTGGGTAATTAATTTTATACTTACTATATAAATTAATTCACACCCTAAGGTTATTATGAATAGTGCTTATCCTCTTAATCTTGAAATAATTATTGATTGCGTATATTTAATATTCGTTGTTTTAATTCATTAGAGTGTGCGATGTTATATGAGTCTATATTCTCGATGAGTTGGATAGAGGTATTATATATATAGTGAATATTAATTATTGATGGAATTCATGTCTCGAAAGATCAGGATTGACGATACACCCTTAAAAAAACTTATAAGTTTTAACCGGGTCAAATCCTACAGGTGGATTTAATTATTCGGTAGTTAAATAAGTTAAGCGAAAGGACTTAAGAAATATCAAGATATCGATTAAATTATATTATCAGTAATTAAATTTAATTAACGGGTATCGAGAATCTGAACGTGCGGAGAAATAGTAACTATGTAATTACAGGAGCTCAATGTAAGATGGTCTTGCGATTATGGGTCAGAGTGCAATTATAGTTCTTTAGTGGTGTGAACTATAATTCAGTATTTTATGAAAATTACAGAAATTACTGCTGATTTTCTATAATTGCAGATACCGCTATAAGATTTACTTAATTACGAAAGCCACTGATACGTATTTGTGTTCTACTGGAAGTCTTATTCATAATTACTCTCCAGGTCCCTGTTGTAGCCCTATAAATATGCGGATAGGCTGAACCAGTTTCAGAACTTGTCTTCTAAGATTAAAGTTGTCTAGGTACTGTCAGTACGAGTTCTTGATAGTCCGTAATCCACACTACGTTCAAAAATCGCATAAGAGAATATAGTAGAAGATCTTACAGGAACTTCAAGTCAGATTCAATTCGTAGTTGAAGATTCGACCGGTAAAAATGTATTCTTCTAAATTAACTTCGGAAGCACGGATTTTATTTTGATCGTTCGTCATCAAATGTTTTATTTGGAGCCTGTTTTAAGGTTTGTCCATCCATGCAAATTTTTTAGCCATTTTTTGGGATGTTTTCGAGCAAATTGTTTGACAAAACAATCTCATATCTTGAGAGCTTTTTAACGGTATAAAACTTGTCGAAAATGGAGCTCAAATGAGGTGGCAAAAGCCGCCTGAAGGTGGCGACAAGGTGGTGCCGGCAGTGGCTAGTGGTGGCCAGCGACTTTCTCTCTCTCGGGGAGAATTTTGATCGATATTATGATATATACGAGACTAATATTTGATATATCTATATATCATACTGTATCAGAAAAACCTAATGTAAATATTTTTTGTATCGACTCATTTTCGTTTTAGTGTCGACTCAAAATACCCGAGTGACTTGAGTCCTGAAGGGTTGGTGTCGACTCAAAATCTGTTTGTGTCGACTCTTCCAGTTGTAGTTATCCTCAGTTCTTTTGGATTGAATCAAAAGTCTTATGGGGTCGACTCATTTAAGAGTTCCTAAAACATCTTAGATAAAACAAGTTATGATGTCGACTCAATTGCTCAAAGATGTCAACACACTTGAAAATATCAAGAGTTCTTTGCCTTAAGGTGTCGACTCAAATATCAATTTGGGTTGACACAAAATATCATTTCTCAAGAATACTTAAGTATCAACCTATTTAAAAATCGAGTCATCTCAAATGGCTAAAGGTGTCAACTCATATGTCATTTTGTGTCAACACTACCTTTTTGAAAATATTAAACAATATCATTTTAAATCAATTTTACTTAGAAAATGAATTATTAAAAACATCAAAATCTAATTAAAAATATCTTGAGCTAACAAGCATAATTCTCATGTTTTCGTCATTGGGGTGTATTTGAGATAAGTGCCTAAGATTAGGCTTGATCAAATTGGGATGTCTACAAGTGGCTTCATCTTCTCCTACACGCACAACTACTTTGCCTAGCCTCCCAGCGTTAGAGTGCCCGATGGATGTCAGTGATGAGGTGATAGCCTCCATTCTTCCAGATGCCTCAAGCCACGTGTTCCCTGAAACGAACAGGAGATGTCATGATTAGCTTACGCCTTTTTCTTTTTGTTCTTTTCTTTTCTTTTTTTGTGATGATGAAGGGCCGCGGGTATTGAAAATGGAATGCTAGGATCAAATGATAGTGCATATAGATTATACAAAAAATTAAAAAGTTTATTAAAACCCTATATGGCGGAACAAGGGTTATATTTCCAAGATCTCTCTTATTCGATCTCATCTCAGCACACAAATTGAAATTGTTGTATATGCACAGACCAAGTCTCTACACCATCTCTTTTTATGTAAGCATAACTACCCTTCTTATTATTGGTGCATCTATCTTTCTTACTGTTAATAGATCCCATTGTTAGTCCAACGATTTTTTGTTTTGATTTTGATAATTTTCATAATTCATTTTCTAAGAATAAATTGTTTTAAATAGATAATATTTTATATTTCTAAAGTGAAAGTGTTAACACATTTTGATCATTTGGATTGACACATTAGCCAAAAGAATTTACTCTTATCTCAAAAAGATTCAAACACTTAAGTATTCTTGAACAAGAATATTTTGTGTTAATCTAAATTAAAAATTAAGTCAAATATTTTTAAGGCAAAGTATACTTGAAGCACATCAAGTATGTCAACCTCTTTGAACCAATGGTTTGACACCCTAATAGCTTTCATAAAGCTATGTTTTAGGTATCAAAGTTAGTGTCGACACAACACAAAAGAGCCTTTACTTTAAAAGACTCAAAATGAGTCGACACAAATAGGATTTGTGTCGACACAAAAGTGATCCTCACTTTTGGTATCCGAAAGTTTGGGTCGACACAAATAGAAATTGTGTCGACACAAAACAACCGAGACCTCTTGTAAATTTTTGGTATCGACCCCAAAGCACATATATATCGACATAAAAATTCCGAGTCTGCTTACAGAATGTTGGTGTGGACCCCAGAGACCAAATGTGTCAACACAAAAGTCCTGAGGCTTTCTACAGAAATTCGTGTCGACACCAAAGGCAAGTTGAGTCGACACAAAATGGTTCCTCCAGATGCAAAAAATTTAAACAAGTTGACACCCGATTCAAATGTGTCAACACCAGAATGTTGGAAGGTAGAATGCCAAAATTGTGTCGATCCAACCACTTGAAGAACCCTGCCCTAGACACTTTGTGTCGACACCAAAGGTATTTGTGTCGACACCTGCGACAGAAATTCAAATCGCTGCAGATCTCAACGGTTGGATTTTTGGCATTTATTCCTCCCACATACCTCCAATGGTCATGATACCCCAAGAACTTATATAAGGAGTTACTTCTCAGCATTTAAGAAGGTTGGAGACTTGCATTTACTATTCCATTGCTCAAATCAATCTCAGAATCATTAAGCTCACATTTATTGTCGTAACTCCAATTATTGTTCCTCATTTCTCTTTACCTTTTCATTTATTGTAAATTATTTCTGTAAAGTGAGTGAGAGTTCATCATTAATACTCTTCATTGATTGTAATTCAGGGTGAGTCACCCTTTATCTTTTGAGTGAGTGAATCTCATCAAAGAAGAGTTCAAGAGAGATTAGAAGAAGATATGAGCTTATTTTCAAAAGAGCTTCTTGAAGCATAGGTATTCCGAATAGTGAAAATACTCAAGGGAGATCTTGAGGAGTGGATGTAGGCTAAGATAAAGTCAAACCATTATAAATCTCTGGTGTCTGATTCTATCTCTCCATCCCTCATCTTTTAATACTTGCATTGATTTCATATTTACTTATCTTGCTTTATTACAATATTAAAAGATTTTAAAAAAAAGATTTTAAATTGCTATTTGTTTTTTTAAAGACCCAATTCACCCCCTCTTGGGTTGCTTAGATCTAACAATTGGTATCAGAGTCTGGACTCTTACTTTTGACTTAACAGTCTAAGAGTTTTATATGGCAACTGGTAGTATTGGACCTATCCAATCTGGAGGTCAGTCAACCAACAAACCCCCTTTGTTCAATGGAATCAATTATAACTATTGGAAGGCTAGAATGAGAATCTATATTCAAACCGTAGATTATGACCTTTGGTGGGTTATTATAAATGGACCCAAAAGACCCACCAAAACTGTTGAAGGGGCTGCTGTCCCAAAACCAGAGACTAAATGGACTGAAACTGACATAAGGGAGATACAAAAAAATGCTAAAGCCATGAATTTCATGTACTGCTCACTTGACCCAAACAAGTTCAATAGGATTTTGACTTGTAACACCGCTAAAAAATTTTGGGATAAACTCGAAGTTACCCATGGGAGTACAAATCAAGTGAAAGAGTCAAACATTAGTCTGCTTGTTCATAACTATGAATTATTCAAAATGAAGCATGATGAAATAGTTTCTGATATGTTTACTCGTTTCACTGATATTATAAATGGACTGAAATCTCTTGGCAAGATTTATTCTAATGTAGAGATGGTAAAAAAAATTCTTAGGTGCATACTTAAGAGTTGAGAAGCAAAGGTCACGGCTACACAAGAAGCTAACTATCTGAACAGGCTTAGCCTAGAAGAACTTCTTAGTTCTCTCATGACCCATGAGATGAACATCAAGATGGATGATGAGGAAGACAATAAAAAGAAGAAAGGCATTGCCTTCAAGTCTTCAACTCATGATGAAGAATCTGAAGAAGAGTCCTTCAGTGATGAGAATGAAGACATGGCTCTCATCACAAAGATATTTAAGAAGTTTCTTAGAAATAAGAAATAAGGAGGAAGAAAATTTTTTAAGAAGAAAGGATACAAGGGAGAGCCAAACAAGTTCAAAGGTGATTCCAGCATGTTCAAATCAGAACACAAGAATGATGAAATAATCTGCTGCGGATGCAAAAAATCTGAACATGTCAAAGCTGAATGCCCTCAGTTCAAGAAGCAATTCAAGAAGGACTTCAAGAAAGCCATGATAGTTGCTTGGGGCGAAAGCAATGACAGCATCTCTGAGGATGAAAAGAAAAAAAATAAAGTTGTCAATCTATGCCTTATGGCCAAATAAGATGATGAGGTAACAGCTGACCCCTTTTCTTTAGATGAATTGTAAAGTACTTTTGAAGATTTACATGATGAATTAAGAAAAATGAGTGCAAAGAACTCTATTTTGAATGAGAATATATATTCAAGCCGTAAACTATGACCTTTGGCGGGTTATCATAAATGGACCCAAAAGATCTACCAAAATTGTTGAAAAGGAAATTGTCTACAAACCTGAAGAAGAATGGACTAAAATTGACATTAGAGAGGTAAAAAAAATGCTAAAACTATGAATCTCTTTCACTGCTTACTTGACCCAAACAAGTTCAATAGGATCTCGACTTGTGACACCGCTAAAAAAATTTAAAAAAGACTCAAAGTTACCCATGAGGGTATCAATCAAATGAAAGAGTCAAAAATTAGTCTACTTGTGCATAATTATGAACTATTTAAAATGAAGCATAATAAAACTATATCTGATATGTTTACTCGCATCACTGACATTATCAATGGACTAAAATCTTTTGGCAAGATTTACACTAATGCAGAAATGGTCAGAAAAATTTTGAGATGAATGCCAAAGAATTGGAAAGCTAAGATCACGGCAATTCAAGAAGCCAAAGACCTGAATAGGCTCAGCTTAGAAGAATTTCTTGATTCTCTCATGACCCATGAGATAAACATCAAGATGGATGATGAGGAAGACAACAAAAGAAAGAAAGGAATTGCCTTCAAGTCTTCAACTCATGATGAAGAATCTGAAGAAGAGTCCTCCCGTGATGAGAATGAAAACATGGCTCTCATCACAAAGAAGTTGAAGAAGTTTATTAGAAATAAGAAACAAGGAGGAAGGAAATTCTTCAAGAAGGAAAGATACAAGGGAGAACCAAACAAGTTCAAATGTGATTCCAGCAGATTCAAATCAGAAAATAAGAAGGTTGAAATAATCTGCTACGAATGCAAGAAGTCTGGACATGTCAAAACTGAATGCCCTCAGGTCAAGAAGTAATTCAAAAAAGGCTTCAAAAAGGCCAAGATAGCAGTTTGGGGCGAAAGCGATGACAGCAGCTCTTAGAATGAAAAGGAAGAAAATGAAGTTGTCAATCTATGCCTTATGGCCAGAGAAGATGATGAGGTAGCTCCTGACTCTTTTTTCTTAGAAGAACTGTAAAATACTTTTCAGGATTTACATAATGAGTTGAGAAAATTAGGTGATAAGAGTTCTATTCTAAAAATATTAGTTCTTTCCTCCTCAACTGAAATAGAAACGTCAAAAAGTGAAAAATCTATTTTAACAAATCAAGTCTTTGATCTGAAAAATAAAAATCAAACATTGAATGAAAGAGTTGAGGATCTTACAAAAACTGTTTATAAGTTTACTCAAAAAAAGAAAATTTTGGATAAATTTCTTGGAATGCAAAAATGTGTTTTTGACAAAATTGGAATTGGTTATAAACCTAAGAAGAAACAAAAATTCTTGAGCAACATTTTTGTCAAAGTATCATCAAATCATTCAAATGCTACATGTTTTTACTGTTATGATCATAGACACGTTGTCACACGCTGCCCATACATAAAATCTCCTAATGCTTCTGTTAAAAGAGCTTAGGTTCCTAAAGGAACACCTCCTCAAGGAACTAACATCAAAGGACCCAAGAAAATTTAGGTACCAAATATCAAAACTTGATTCTCCTTATAGGTGTGTCTCAAATTCTCATTCAAGGTGAGGATGCAGTACCTCGATAGTGCTTGCTCACGACATATGACAAACGACAAATCGATATTTGCATCTCTCAAGCCAAAAGATGGTGAATTTGTAACATTTGGAGACAATAGCAAAAGAAAAATCATAGGAATTGGCTGCATTGGTCAAATTCTTTCCCCTTCTATTAAAAATATTTTGCTTGTTGATGGTTTAAAACATAACCTTCTTAGCATAAGCCAACTTTGTGATAAAGGCTATAAAATTGTGTTTGATCATGCTAAGTGTGTTATTGAAGATTCAACCAATAATAAATTTATTCTTGAAGGTCATAGACATGAAAATATTTATAAATTTACTCTAAATAATATTTCTAAGAATGACACCAAGTGCATAGCCGCCTTGAGTGATAATAGTTGGTTATGGCATAAAAGACTTGGACATGCACACATGAACTTGATTTCTAAACTTTTGAAAAGGAATTAGTGATTGGGATATCTCAAATCAAATTTGGAAAAGACAAAGTGTGTGATGCATGCCAATAAGACAAACAAATTAGAAGTTCTTTTCATTCAAAAAATGAGATTTTAACTTTTAGGTCATTACAACTATTGCACATGGACTTATTTGATCCAACAAGAACTTTAAGCCTTCGAGGCAAGAGGTATGCCTTTGTTATTGTTGATGACTTCACTAGATACACTTGGGTGCTATTCTTAACTCATAAGGATGAAGCATTTGCATCTTTTACAAAACTGTCTCAGAGAGTTCAAAATAAAAAATATTTTTAAATCACAAGTATCTGAAGCGATCATGGTAGAGAATTTGAAAATAAAGATTTTGACAAGTTTTGTGATGAAAATGGTATTAACCATAATTTCTCTGCTCCTAGAACCCCTTAATAAAATAGAGTTGTTGAGAGAAAAAATAGAACATTGGAAGAAATGGCTAAAACCATGCTCTGTGAAAATAATATTCTAAGATACTTTTGGGCCGAGGCCGTCAATACCGCTTATTTTATCATAAACAGAATTATGATAAGAGCATCTCTCAAGAAAATCTCATATGAGCAATGGAATGGAAGAAAACCTAACATCAATTTTTTTCGCGCATTTAGATGTAAATGTTTTATTTTAAACAACAATAAAAAACTTTTGGACAAGTTCGACGCAAAATCTAATGAAAGTATTTTTCTAGGATATTCTATACCTAGTAAAGCATATAGAGTTTTCAGCAAACGGACCCTAGTTGTTAAAAAATCTACACATGTTATTTTTTATGAAGCTAACCTTGGTTCATCAAATGATTTTTGTGAAGATAACCTTTTAGATATAGAAAAAAGTATTGAAGATATCTTCATCAAAGATAAGAAAGATCCAAATCAAAAGGAAGCTTCAAATTCTCAGCATAATGCAATCCAGCAGATTACAGAGTCTGAAAATCTAAAAAATTCAGAATTACCTAAAGAGTGGAGGTATGGTCATGGTCACCCGAAAGACTTAATCATCAGTGACCCATCTCAAGGTATCAAAACTCATTCCTCTCCACATAATATTTGTGATAATTTAGCATTTCTTTTCCAGACTGAACCAAAATATTTTGAGAAAGCAAAAAATGATGAATTTTGGATCTTCACTATGCAAGAAGAGCTAAACCAATTTAAAAGAAACAAAGTTTGGACTTTAGTCCCAAGACTTAAAGAACACTCTATTATTGGTACAAAATAAATTTTTAGAAATAAAAAGGATAAAAATAGAGTAGTTCTTAGGAATAAAGCTCGATTGGTAACCCAAGGTTACAATCAAGAATAAGGCATCGATTTTGATGAAACTTTTGCTCATGTGACTAGGCTTGAAGCCATTAGGATGTTGCTTTTCTTTGCATGCTTTAAAATTTTTAAACTCTATCAAATGGATGTCAAAAGTGCCTTTTTAAATAGTTTTATCTCGGAGGAAGTTTATATGAAACAACCTCTTGGCTTTCAAAATTCAAAATTTTCAAATCGTGTTTTCAAACTTACCAAGGCTCTCTATGGTTTAAAGCAAGCACGAAGAGGTTGGTATGAAAGGCTTAGCAAATTCTTGATTGAAAATAAGTTTTCTAGAGAAAAAATTGATACCACATTTTTTATTAAGTCTCAAGGAAGTGACATGCTAGTTGTACAAATTTATATATATGATATAATTTTTGGTGCAACTAACGAATCTCTTTGTAAGGACTTTGCTAAGTGTATGCAGGGAGAATTCGAGATGTGCATGATGAGTGAGCTCAACTATTTTCTTGGTATTCAAATCAAACAATCTCAAGAAAGAATTTACATCAATTAAACCAAATACACAAGGAACATATTGAAGAGGTTTAACATGCTTAAGGCAAAGCCTATGGGAACTCCAATGTATCCTAGAACAAAACTTGATAAAGATGAAGATGGCATAGCAGTAGATGAAAAGCGTTATAGAGATATAATTGGATCCCTCTTATATTTAACTGCTAGTAGGTCTAATATTATGTTTAGTGTATGCATATGTGCTAGATTTTAATTAAATTCTAAGAAATCACATGTGACCGCCGTTAAGCGCATCTTTAGATACCTCTTAGGTACACAAAATCTAGGATCATTCTATCCTAGAAGAATAGCCTTTGAGTTATTTGACTATTCGGATGCTAATTTTTCTGGATGCAAAGTAGATAGAAAAAGTACAAGTGATACTTATCAATTTCTAGAACACTCACTAATCTCTTGGTTTAGGAAGAAACAAAACTCAGTGGCCTTGTCTACAGCCAAGGCTGAGTATATTGCAGCTGGAAGCTATTGTGCACAAGTTCTTTGGATGAAACAACAATTGGAAGACTATGGTTTTCACCTAAATCATGTTTCTATCAAATTTGATAACACTAGTGCAATCAATATATCCAAGAATCCTATACAACACTCAAGAACAAAGCACATAGAGATTAGACATC
>JAOTRH010008740.1:0-23426 GCA_034768845.1 Heliamphora exappendiculata
GTACGTATATTAAGAAGTTGATTGTAGTCTGGTAGAAATATTGTTCCCTAATGGAAAATTTTTATATGCCATCCAGTGTTGTGAGTTAGTGTGATGTAAAAAAACTCGACGAACATGGTTGATATGCCGGCAACAAAGCAATCATAATCACATGGTAAGGTGTCATCTATTGCACACTGATGAGAGAATACCTGTTTCTTTTCATTTCCTCTGCTTTACTCTCTTTTAGGTGGTGATTTATGTATTTTTCTTGCTTCTGTAGCTAATGCATAAATACTTCACACATCAATGTGTTTGTAGTATTTTTCTTGCTATCAAGAGTGATAGGTGAAAGGCACAGCTGCAATTAACTCTAATTAGACAATCCAAGTGTGAAGTTAGTGCTACTCACATAGACTTGTATCTGGTGCACAGCTGCTGTTATTCCACTGGTTCGATCCAATCGAGATACCTTGGTTTGCAAGCGGGGAGCATCGGGAGTTGGCCTCGATTCGATGATTACCTTCGAACCGAGGGTTGAAAATGTGAGGGAACTGACTGCTGGCCGGATCAAAATCCCCTTGCCTAGAAGCATTTGCAGAAGGGGCCGATATGGCAGCAGCATCGGCGAGGGCCCTGAGACTTGCACGAGTTAATCTGCCCGAACCCATTGAAAAGTTGCCAGAAACTCGAGATTTCCCGGGTATACCTGCCTCCCAATGCTCACAACTCTTGGTTGTGTCAATGGAATTGGATGAATCACAACATCCTTCTATTCCATGGGCTTGGGTTTCCTGTGAAAACCCAGTTGGAAATCTCTCTTGTGCACCCCAATTCTCATGCCCTAGCTGGTTTTCTCCTCTCTCTTTGCAGATCGGCTGAGTTTTCGAAAGAATGTGCTTCTCTGGGGTTACTGGAGCCCAAGAACTGGAAATTTGGAATTCTTTCACCTTAGGAGCAGGTAAGGAATCCCTCTTCTTCCTTCCCATCTTCTTTCTAACTCTACTGAACAATGATCCTCTTCAAGGTTTCTCAGAAAATCTCAATTTCTTCTGCAGATTGAAAATCACAGAAGAAATTTAGGACATTCTCAGTAAACAAACTTCATTTCCGGCCCCATTCTACATAATCATTTTGCTAAAAAAATAATAATAATAAATTACAAAAAGAGAGAGATGCACAAAGTCAAAAAACAGAGAGCCAAATTTGGGTTAAACACAAAAGATCAGTCAAACCCACATAAAACACTCTTTTTTAAGTTCCTGAAATTGAAGCCAAACAGGTCTTTAACCCACAGATCTCTCAACCCGACACATACCCACTTCCTCTCTCATGGTCAGATAGGGCTTTGGTTCAAACTTCAGGATCACAAGCATTGAAGATCCAATAAAAGTTCCATTAATTTGAAACAGAAATTGAAATTTGGTGCCTTGAGTTAAAAGATTGCAGGAAATAAACAAATCTTTGATCTCCTCCAAAGCAAATTCCACTTTATTCTCCTATGCTTCTAATACACACACAACACACACATCATATATATATATATGTGTGTGTGTGTGTGCAAATAAAAGAGAATAGATAAAAATTAGAGACTTTGTGGATCAGAGTTACCGGAAAAGTGGGTCATTGAGGGAGATCTGTTTCACCCACTGGACGGCAAAGAGAAACATTGTGCTTTTTTTTTCTGAGAGGAGAGAGGAAGTAGGAAAGAAACCAAACAGAAAGCCAGAGGCTTTATTCATATAGAGAGAGAGAGAGAGAGAGAGAGAGAGAGAGAACTCACAGATAACTTCTTTTTCCGGTAAACCACAGAATAAATCTTGTTTGCTCAACTAATATATAACTATTGTATTACTCACTTTTGTGTTCTTTTTAAAGTGAAACTGTATGGATATTTGAATCTTAACGTGATGTTTGGGATGTTTAAAAATTTTAATTTTTAATATATTTAATTTAAAAAAAAATAAAAATAAAAAAATTTAAATTATTTGAAATAATTTTTTGTAATAATTTTTTTTTTATTAAAATATCTAAAAAAAATTTATTTTTAATTTTTAAGTTGTAGCATTGAGATATTAACACGGCATTTTTATTTTTGTGAGTAAAATTAACTTTTTAAAGTTAAGGTATTATAGTGATTTTGTTTGAAAAAAAGTTAAGATATTTGAAATATGTATTGATTTTTTTTTTAAATTCAAAGATAAAAAAAAATTTAGTTAATTTTTTAAAAAACTAAATAGGACAGCTTAAAAGTTGATTTTTTTTACAAAAAAGTTAATTTAAAAGCTATCCTAAATAGGCTCAAATACTTTTATTTTGTATTATTTTAAATTTTAAATTGTGTAATTTTTTTGTTTTATCTAAAGTATTCATCAAATTTTCTCCATCACTTAATTTAACGATTATAATTACTCATAATTTTAAAATAAATTTAAATTTTCACCTATTTTAATCCTCAAATACACACTTGCACACCATGCATATTGTCGGCTGCTAGCATGATTAATACTTATTATATAATTAGTTTAAATTATAGATTTTTAACTAAAATCTTGTATGCTTTATCGCTTAGACTAATAAATCATTTACTCTTTTTGTCAGGTGTTTAAATAAATTTAGATTCAATCTATTAAGTGTAAGATTTATTTATTATTAGTTGTCGGCACATGTATGAATGTGTGTGTGCAAACGTATATTCAGAAATTAAAACTGTTGAAAACTAAATCTAATTTTGAAAAATGTGAATAATTATAATTCTACTTTAGTTTTAAATTTGTGAATAATTATAATTTTAAAATTAAGTGATAAAAAAAAAATTAATGGTTAGTTTGAACAAAATTAAAATCAAAATCTACACAAATTTTAAATTTAAAACAATACTAAGTCAGGGTATTTTTGATATTGAAAAATTTACATAGTTTATAATTATTCGATACTTTTAAAATATTATATAGTAATTTTTTTTGTGATTCTCACTTAATATTACAAATATAAAATTTATAGTAATAATATAATAATTTATATTTATTAAATTATTAAAAAATAATAAATAATTTATATAATATAAATTATAATTATTTATTTACTGAAAATACTACTACGTAACATGTCTGCATGGTACTATAAAAGTTCGGAGTAAAGCGTCAACAGAGGGGTATTTTTGTAAATTTCAGAGTCAAACAATAAAACCGCCGAGTTAGGCATTCAAGTTGGGAACCGAAACACGGGCTTCTCAAACTACGACCCAAGAGCGCGCGCTTGGCGACACATAAACCTGACACCTCCCACGTGCGAAGCGTGTGGCTTGTCATTATGAAATTGACGCCGTTAGGGCTCCGTTAACAGTTTTTGCGGTGTGGGCGTTGCGCCGTTGCGTTTCGTCGATGATTTCTAAGTCTTCACGGTGCCGTCAGTGAGACGTTAGTGGTCCCCCATTTTAGAGCACCGGTACAAGCATTTTTAATTGGGGTAGATATTATATGCTCTGTTTGGGCTAAATTATGCTAATTTTACTTATTATTTTATTTTTATCTATTTTATTTTTATTTTTACCTATTTTATTTTTTATTTTTCTGAACTATCTTTATGAGATGAATCAAAAAATTAAAAATTTTAATCAAATAATAAAAAAAATTTACTAAAAACAAAAAATAAACAATATAAAATTTAATTTATCATTTTATTTTGGCTTATTTTTGTATTTTATAAATTTTTTAATATTTTAATTAATTTTCTCAACTCATCACAATAAGAGAAGTCAAAAAAATATAATAATTTAATTAAATAATAAAAAAATTAATTATAAATAAAAATAAAATAAATAAAATAAATAAATAAACAATTATCTTAAACACAACGAGTACGAGGAGATGGAAAGGGATTGAAAAAGCTATGAAGAGCTCTAAAGTCAATACCTTGGTGTATTTTGATTGAGTACCGGGTAGTCAAGAAATTTAAAGATACCGTATGCCATGAGTAATACGAGTAATATGTTGGTGTTTGAGATGTTTAAATAAAAATGACTTTAAAAAGTTTGATTTTTTAGAAAGAAATTAAAAAAAGGTTAAATTATTTAAAATTAATTATTTATTATATTTTTTATTTTTATTAAAATATCTTATATCTCTTTTTTTTTTTTTAAATCATAGTATTTAGATATTGACACAATTGAGTAGAGTTCAACTTGAAATGGAGAGTATTATAGTTATTTTATTCAACGAAAAGTTAAGGTGTTTAGTATGGGAATAAGTTTTTTATTTTAAAGTAAATTGATTTTTTAAGGCTCTATTTGGGCTATCTAAAAATATGACTTTTATAAAAATAAAAAAAAATCAACATTTAAGCTATACCGTTTACTGTCTCTAAAAAACTAACTAATTTTTTAAAGTTTTTTTCAGAAAAATTTATAAACATTTTGAAAACAATTTTGTCTTTGAATAAAATGACTATAATTTTCTCAAATAAAAAATCAACTTACTCTTATTAATTAAAAAATTTGTGTCAATATCCAAATACTATAACTTAAAATCAAAAATAAAAGAGTATTAAACTTTTTAAAAAATTTAACTCTTTAAACATCCATCACAAATAATATAAATTTTAAAGTAAAATGTTAATGGATAATAGATTTATAATATGTAAATATTTATGTAAAATGTATTGATATTTACAAAAATAATAAATTACACTTCAAAAAATATATTAAGATAAAATTTTTTTTTATTCTTATTATTTTATTAATTACTCTTAAATAAACTATGATTAGCATAACTCAAATATAAAAATTAAATTATTATTTTTATTAAAAAGTCAACCCCATCCAATACAGGTACTAAAATTCCGTGCGATCGGTTGCTTAGAAAATATGATTTTTTTAATCGGACGGTCCTCCGACTCTTGACGTTGTTTCCATTCGTAAGAAATAAATATAGGTGAAGAGTGGAGATTTAGTGGCGTCACTTGCTTTGTGCTTGTTTAAGTCGTGTTTTTTATTTAAAAATTACCAGTAAATAGACACCCGCACTAAGGAGGTGTTTGGAAATACTATTATAAATAATTTTTAATTTTTAATTATTAATTTTAATTATATATTATAAATTTTTTTTAAACGCATACAACAATGGTCCCGTTTAGGTGGCATTGCTTATTTACTTATTAACTTATAAGTTAAAAAATAAGTTACGTTATTTGAATAACTAAATAAGTTAAAAATAAAAAAATAATAAATTTATTTGAGTAACTAAATAAGCAAATAAGCTCGTTTGAGTGGCTGGCTTATAAATAAATAAACAAATAAATCATAAGCTATCCAAATAAACTTGCTTAAATAGGAATTGATTTATTTACTAATAAGTAAATAAGTCAATAAGCAAATAAGCAAGGTCCATCTAAACGAGGCTAACTTGTGTTATAATTTATAATTATTTTTTATTTATTTCAGTTACAAGTTACAATATTTATTAAATACTTACAATTTCTACTACAATCTACAATTTACTAGTAGTAATTTTACCAAATACTACATAAGTGTATATTTTAAAATTTTTAAAACAATAAGAAGAATAAATGAAGAAAAGTTTAATAGATAAAACCAATGAAGTTATTTTGGTATTAAAAAATTAACTAAAAGTATTTTTAGTATCCAAAATATCAACACAGTTTTATTACACTAAGGTGATATTTAACATTACTTAAACTAATAGTTAATAAATTGTAGATTAAGTTGAAATTGTTAATATTTGATAAATATTGTAATTTGTAACTGAAATTAAAAAAATAGTTATAATTTATAACAAAAATTATGAGTGCTTAAAATAAATTGTACCTTCTACCTAAAATCAGTAGCAAAAAGTTAAAAATTATAACAAAAATTCTTACCAAACACCCCTTAAATAGATACTCTCATTTTATATATTGGTATAAACTATATTTTATCCAAAGGTTTTTACCAACACTTCATACACTACTGTTGTAGTAACAGTTTTGTTATAATTATACAAAAATAGTAATTAATCATAAAAATATTGAACTCTTAACGTTAATAACATCTCTGGTATAAAAATAAAGAATAATATAAACTCTAATTGATAAGAGTTCAATTTTTTAAATTAATTTTATAATTAATTTTTAATACATAAGTTCTATTTGGGCTATTTAAAAAGAATTCTTTTTTAATTAAAAAAATTACCTTTTAAGTTAAACCATTTAGTATTCATTTGGCAATTTGCCCTTAAGTCACTTTAAATCAAAAAGTTAAAAGTTCATTTAGTTAAGAAATTAGTGACTTCTAAGTCACCAAAAAAGCTAAATAAGCCAAATGTAATATTCTAAGTTTGTGTCTATATGTAAAAAAAAGCCAAAAGTCAAAATAATCAAAAAATTCAAAAGGATAAAATTATAAATTATTATGAAAAAAGTTAAAAAGCCAAAAACCAAATAGACTAAAAGCTGGAGGATAAAAAACGAGACTTTTTAACTTTTTAAATTTTAAGTGAAAAGTTAAAAAATTAGTTTCAAGTTGGTAGCCAAACGAAGGCTTAATTTTTTAAAAAGTCAATTATTTTATTTAGCCATATTTAATTGATCGGATTAATAATGAGAGAATATATAATTCGACTTGACAAGTAATCACATGAGACTAGTAATGAATGAATTATTAATATTATATTATCTTAAGTATTGTATATTTTATATTTTGTGAGATTAGTTATCTAATAGATGCACAATTTTTCTACTACTTATTGAATTTAAATAAGAGAAAATATAATTTCACGAGATATATAATTTAATTTCATGTCTAATTCGGTCAATTAAATATGCTCTTAAAGAAATAAACTCTATCTACATTCTAAACACGCTAATTATTTTAGAGTAATATAATATAATACACTCAATTAAAAATTTAATTTTATTATTAATAAAAAAAATATGTTAATATTGTATTATAATTTAAAAATAAAAAATAAAAATATATTAGATGTTTTAATAAAAAATAAAAAATAATTTTATTACTCAAATACTTTAATTTATATTTATTTTTAAAAAAATAAAATTTTTAAAAATTAAATTTTTTTAAACATTTTAAACAATAACAGAGACCTAAACTTTTTATTACTACAATAATTAATGATTAATTGTTATTACTGTCACCACCACTGCCGCAATTGCCAAATGCGGCAATTGCCAAATCTAAGTAGAATATTGTGTCCTCACGTGACTAATTTTACTTTCCCAATAAAGTGGAAGTGGCATTGAGAAAGGGGCACCGTTTCTAGCTAATAATTGTGTGTGTTTTTTTTTTTGGTAGATGTTCTCTGCTATTGATCATTTCAAAAGTAGAGTGCGGTCGGAACTTGTGGTGGATTTTATTTTGATAATTTAAATTATTTATTTTATAAATTATAATTTTAGGTAAATTTTAAATTTTTATTTTTTTATTTTTTATAACTTTTTTTTAAATTTTTAACTAAATTATTTTAGTCGTTTGGTTTTTCAGATAGTCTAGTGAGATAGAATCAAAAAAGTTAAAAAATAAAAAAAATTACAAAAAATAAAAATAAAAACCATAATAACTTGTAATTAAAATATTTTATTTATGCAAAAATAAAATATTTGTTTATGAAGGTATTTTATAACAAAATGTCACATTTTGATTGTACTGTGAAAATATAGAGAGATCAAAAAAATAAAAAATTTTATAACAAAAGAAGACATTTCAAAGTTAAATATTTTTAGAATAAACCTTTTTCATAACAAATGTCTTATTTTCGAAATGAAATATTTCATAACAAAATGAGATAAGCTATAATAAATGTCTCAATTTTAAAATGAGAACTCTCATTTTTCAAAATAAAATGTCTCATTTTACTCCATGAACAAATGAGATATTGTAAAATATCTCATTTATCTATTAATCAAATATCCATGGCAATGGTGTGGAAATGAGATATTTACTTGCAATGTTTTAAACAAAATGAGACATTTCGCCATATACATTATAAAATATCTCATTTTGCACATTCTATCACCGATTACTGTTCTCCTTTTCCTCATACTCTCCTCATTGTCACCTTTAACCAAAAATCCAAAAAATCCAAAACCCCCAAACGTCCACATTTACAAAAACATCCAAATCATTCATTCAACATGCAAGGGCACACTTTACCTAGACCTCTGCATCTCCACACTCTCTACCTTTCCAGATCTCCACTGGAAATCACTCCCGAACATCATCGCTGTCGCTGTAAGCCTCATCATGGTAGAGGTTAAAATCTCCATATCAATCTGCATTAGCATTCGTTGAAAGTTCTTGGATCTCGACCCACTCGATAAGAGCGCGCGCCCTCAAGTAAATCATCGTCGAGCTCAAGACTGCCCATTTCGATCTCTTTACTAATAAATCGGCCTCGAAGCACTACAACGACTTGCAGACGCTTCTCAGATTTGTGCATAACGAGTTTTGATTTGGATTCATTCATGAAGAGATTTGATGAAGAGATCTCGTCCTTGCCGCCTTCGCCTCCGCCTCCGGTGGTGACTGTGGTGAACCTCATATCAAATTTCAATGAGTCTCATTCGGAGCTTGAGTACCTTCTAGAAGCATCCGATGACAAGCTCGATATTCCCCCTTCTAGGGGTGTGCAGCTAACCCGCTAACTAGCACCCAATCTGTTGACCCGTGCCGATTCGCACCAACTTACGAGGTTTGTATGGGTTAATGGGTTGCGACCGACACCCAATCTGTCGACCCGTGCCAATCCGCACTAACTTGCATGGTTGAGTGGGTTGGAAGGAAAAAAAAGGCGAGTGGGTTGAATGTGGTTTACAATTCTTCAACTCGCCGTTCAACCCAATCCAACCTAAATCAATCCGCCTAGGGTGCATATAAATCTTAGTATCCTCATTATATATATAAGCTATAAACCTAACATAATGGTTTACTTTTGTGATTTTTTTTGATATTCTCTTATGTTTCGTATATTTATTCCTCATTACTATCTATTTTGCTTTTGTGATTGACATTGAATGTGTTGTATTTTTTTTGGGAGATGTTATTTGTTGAAATTGAATGTGTTTTGTTAATTGTTACCAAGTTTCTAATTTACTTTTGTTATTGCCGCTAAATGATTTTTTTTTTAGAGATGCTAGTTGTTGAAAGGTTTGGCCTAATTGTTGAATGTGTTTTACTGGAAAGAAATAGGTTGCTAACTTTGTTGAAAATTTAATTATGTACTTTTTTATTTATATAAGAACTCCACCCATCAAACTGCCGAAATTGCCTATTTGAAATCGCTTAAAAGGTCACCCAACCCCCAGTTTTAGAGATAAATGGGTTAGTGGTGGGTTAAAATTTTCTCCACCCACCTAGGTTGAGTTGGATGAAAATACTGTTCCAACCCAACCTATGCATACCTCTACCCCCTTTGACTATGGTTTTTAGCGGCGAGCGACGATGGCGACGATGAGGGGAGACGGTGGAGGCGAGGGGTGGCGCTAGCGATAGCAGCTAGAAGCAACGGCTGCAGCAACGAGGTGTAACTACAACATCTTCAGTTTAGGGAAGAGAGAGAGGGCTAGAAGGGGCATATATGTCCAAATTATTAATAAATTTTAAAAATATGACCTACTGAAATATTAAAAAAGTTGTTAGGATTTAATAGACTTCAAGCTCTCTAAATACAATTCTGAATTAATTTTCTCATCTTAAAATTTGTTTATATTATAAAAAATTAATATTTTTAAACTATATTAAACGAGGACTAAGTTCCGTGTGAATATATTATTTTTTATTGGACGGCCCTCGGACTCTAATGATGTTTCCTTTTCTAAGAAATAAATTATATGCTTTGGTGGGATCACAAATTTTGAGTTTGTTCACATTTAAAAATATATAATAATTTTAAATAAAAAAAATACATGACTCAAATAAACTCAATACAAGTGACCCTACCAAATCTAAATTTTTATTAAAAGAATTACCTTTTAAGTAATACTATTTAATTTTTTTAATAAACTAATTAACTTTTTTTTATTTTTTTAAGAATATATCTATTCAAATCCAAATAAACTAATTTTTTTCCATAATACCTTCAACCAAAAATTTAACATTACTCTCAATAATAAAAATTATGTCAATATTTTAAATACTACAATTTAAATATAAAAAAATAAAAGAATATTAGACATTTTAATTAAAGTAAAATTAATCTAAAAAATTATTTCTAACACTCTAATTTTTATTTTCAAAAAAATTTAAAACTTGTAAAAATTAAAAATTTAAATATTTCAGTAAGAATATAAATTTTTTTATTATCATAGCAATTAATTATTATTGTTGTTACTACTGCAGCCACCAAATTTACCTAAAATATTGGTTTTAAATGGATGAATTTGATTTATTAATTTATTGACTTATTTAATATCATAAAATTTTTGTTTTTAATAAATTTTTTCATTAAGACGAATTAAAAAAGTAAAATTTTTTAATTAAAATATTAAATAAATAAAAATAAACTAATAAATCAAATTATATGTCATTTAAATTAAGTTGAAGTGTCATTTTGAGAGAAGGGCACCCTTCAATGCTAGGAGCGGGGAGCGTGCGTCCCAATGGACAGTACCTTCGTATTACGTTTTAAAGGGTATATTTTTTTGAATGATATTTTATAATTTAATTTATTCATTATTTAGAATTCGTCGAATTTATTGCATGTATTAAAAATTAGATTTATCAGATATTTATAGCTCAGTGATTGAGTAACATCTCATAATATTATTTTATAAATAAATAAATAAAAATTATAATTTTAAAAAGTATTGTTAAACCAATATTACTCAATCACTTAGTTACAGGTATATAATGAATCTGATCTTTCATATATTAAACGAATTTAACGAGTTCTACGTAATAAAAAAAATTAAATTATAAAAAATTTATTTAAAAAATATATTCTTTAAAGCGCAGTACGAGCATGTTACCTGTTGGGCACCTGTTGGGGGCGCAACACGGTCTCTAATTCTCAATGCTAACGTAAATTGGGTTAAAAAACAAATTATTTATTAATAATTGATCGTTCCAAAAGCAGAGTGTGGTTGGAATTTGTGCCAAATTTTATTTTAATAATTTAAATTATTTATTTTATAAAGAGTGATACTAACTACTTTTTATTAAACAGTGAATATAATAGTAGTGTTAGTTGGACAATTTAATTTTAAATTAATTTTTTAGTTTATAGTTATTTTTAGTTAAAAAGTTAAAATATTCGTTTAGTTAAAAAAATAGTAACTTTTAAGCTATTATAAAAGTCAAATAAGCTTAATAAAAAATTTCATAGTTGTCTTTTAGCTTAAATGAGTTGGAATATAATTGCTTAGTTGAAATTTATGTACTTTTATAAGTAGAGAGGTAGAATTAAAAATTATTATGAGTAAGCCAGAAAACTTAAAAACAAATAGGCTACAAGTTAAGAATTGAAAAACGAAATTTTTTAACTTTTTGAATTTTATGTTAAAAGCGACAAAGTCGATAGCCAAACGAATGCTAAGAATAAAAAATTCTCAATATTAAGATATTTTTGAAGGTAAGACTTACCATTTTAACAAATATTAATATATTTTGCACAAATTTTTATATGCTTTTTACACATGATCCAGCGCCCATTCGGCGGTAGTTAGCATAATCTTTTTATAAATTATGATTTTGTTTGTGCTAAATTTTGATATTTTTGTATATATATTTTTTGTCTGTTTTGATTTTTTTTTTTTAATTATTTTTTTTTATTTTTTCGAATCGTCTCAATAAGATAAATTAAAAATGTAAAAAGTCATGATAAAAAGATAAAAAGATTTACTAAAGACGAAAATAAGTAATATATAATTTGACTTATTTTGATTTATTTTATTTTTTTTAAAAAAAAAATATAATTTGATGAAAAAAATTAATTTTTTTAAATTGTCTCAATGAGAAGAATCAAAAGGTATAATAGTTTGATTAAACGAAAAAAAACTCACTAAAAATAAAAATAAGCAAAATAAAATAAGTAAATAAATAATTATACCAAACGGGACCTATTTATGTATGGGAAAAACAAATTGATTCAATAATTATACTCACCTAATTTTATTACTTTTGTTTTCAAAAAATTATGTAATTTCACAAATAGATCGTTTATTTAAAAATAAATAAATATAATAAAGTTATATAGTTTCATTATTGGATTAATTTAATTTTTAATAGATAAATATACACATTAAATTTTTTAAAATAAATAATTTAAATTATCAAATTGATATTCAACATGTGCCCCACTTGTCCTGATACATTATACAGTTGCAATATGAACAACAGAGAAACCATTTTCTTTTTTCTTTGCGTGACTTGTTTATTTATATATTAAGGTTTGAATTTATTTTTTTATACTTGTAATATAAAAACGAGTAATCTACTTCACTATTTATTTGGTAAATTATTTTTTTTTATTATATTTTTGTCAATTCGTTTTTTTTTATATTGGATTGCGTTTTATTTAAACATTTTCATCTAATTTTTAATCTATCATATAATAAAGAGCCGACAGCGTTAACTATTTATTTGGTGAGTTACTTTTTTAATTTTATTTTTGGTTTTTGTTTTTTCTTTTATATTGGAATGAGTTTCACTTGAACCTTTTTTATTTTTAAATTCAAACTTATTTTACAAAAAATAAATTTACTTTTTTTACTATTTATTTTTTTAGTATTTTTTTATAATTTAATTTATTTTTTCCTTCTTAGTATTTTTGTTTTTTTATTTTTTAGTTGGGTTGGTTTGAACATCATGGCAATACTAATAAAGTCATACTTCAGTAAAAAAAAAAATTTGTGTTATTCTACCATTCAGCCTTTTCAATTTTGGTATAATGCAAATTGTACGCAATTAACTATTTTAACTCAACCTTCATACTTTATGTTTGTATATATATTTTTATTCCTTGACTTTTTACTATCTTATAGAATTATTTTTATTTTAATATTTTGTGTCATAGTTGCCATCAATATATGCTACTTTTTTATTAAAATATTTTCTATTGTTTAACTCACACATTTTTTAAAAGGACATAGAACGATAAAAATATGACTATATTAGTTTTGTTTTATTTTCGTTTCTTTCTAACTTTTTATATATTTTGACCTAAATTTATTTTTGGGCTAAGAATTTAAAAAATATAATATTTTCGCTAAATGATTAGAAAATTACAAAAATATTAATATAATAATTTTACTTAATAATAAAATATTAACAAAAACAAAAATCAAATCAAATAACCTATCCTTTATTAAGTTCTTTAGATATTTTTATAAGTTTTTCAAAAAAATAAATAAAAGAGTATAATAATTGGACTAAGTCATGAAAAGATTCAAGAAAAATAAAAATTAATAAAATAAAATAAATAAATAAGTCACCATCTCATTATCCTAAACAAAGTATTTATAAAATTGATAGCTATAAATTATTTAAAAAATACACTATTTATTTTTGCCACGCCTTCAAACTAGAATAACTACAAAACCCATAAACAACTCAAGAACCAACATCTTTTGTAACCAAAACTCCCTTTAATCAAAAGAAATACCAAAATAAAGGTTTACTATAATCAATGTAAGCCTTTGGACTTCATTTTTAACACAAAACATCTCAAAAAACGTCTAAGCATGAAAGAGATGCACAAATTTATAAGTAAGAGTAAAACAAAAAGAGTAAAAAATACCTCTATTAGACAGGCAGCTCGATCGGTCTAAGGACCGATCAATCGGTTTAAGGACCGATCAATCGGTTTTATACTGCACACAGTATTTCTTTTCTGTAATTAAGAAATCGAGAGGCCCAAAAGATCGCTTGACCGATCTAAGAATCGATTGATCAGTCTGACATTGAATGCACTTTTTTTCTTTGTAACTTTTGAAGTCTCATTTTTTTACAAAACCAACTTTGATAAAAATACAATGTTTAAGCTCAAGAAACCTCTTGAAACCAACTTCAATTTTGTAACATACACAAAATATATAGACAAGAACCTCCTGTGAGGATCATATATGTTTTAATATCTTTCAAAAATATAAAGTTCTTAGTTCTAAGGCCTTAAACTTCAACAAAAATCAAAGAATTCATAGACAAGGAGTATAATTACATGAATTTATCAACACATAACTTGAATTTACATCTTTTCATTTCAATTTACAAAAAGTATAATGATTCAACACTTTCTAAACACTCAAAAGAGAAACTAAAACATCAAATCATGGCAATATCCTTCATGTCATGGATTCCTCGTTAGCACCTGAAAATGATTATATAATAACGTGAGTCGAGATTCAATAGGATTCAATAGGATTCTAACACCATCCGAATGAATGAGACACCTCACCACGTTTTTTGGTATTAAATCGAATGAATCGAACATCCATTCTTGCGCAAGTTTTCGATTTTTCACCGAGAAGTTAGTCAAGCCCACATTAATTCAAAATCTACCTCAATATTTACAACATAATTTGTAACACCTCGATCCTTCACATAGTAACGATATTGTCTGTTTTGGGTAAAATTCTCACGATTTTATTGTTTTCAAAGGGTTACCAATTCTTGCATTGCTACAGCGTAAGCACGCTTAACTACGGAGTTCTGCTAGAGTCTCTACCATATGAAAAAAATATCTCGTTGAATGTAATAACCCGACCTATTAAGTTAAATTTATTATCTAAAAATATAATAATAGCAAGAAGAAAATAATGGTAAACAAAGAAGAATAATAATAATAATAAATAAGTTAAATAATATAAATAAATACTATTAAGTAAACTAAGCAAAAAAAAAATAAATAAATAAATAAATAAAAAGGAGAGAAACCGACTTCCCTGTTCTGGACTCGTCTACCCCCTTTCTTGTAATTTCTTTTTATTTCATTTGGTTTATCTTTTGGTGGCATTACTTAATCTGTAATCTGTAAGAGAGAGAGAGAGAGAGAAAAAAGAAAGAAAGAAAGAGAGAACAGAGAAGAGAACCAGAGAAAGAAAGAAGAAGAGAGGCGCGACGCCGCGACGCCACCGCCGACTAGTCTTGCCGATCACGCCTCCACCACCACCTGGACCACCAGCACAACCACACACCGCTCCAAGACCACCCACCGATCATCACCGGTAACCACAACTATCACCTTTTCAATAAACTTAATATTGTTCTTATTAATTGCTATATGTTCTCCCATCGATCATCATTAAAAATATCACCATCTTTCTGGCACCGATGACTCTTACCCATTCGACGACCTAACGCGGCTAATAAACAGCTTTAATCATCGAAAAATTTCTCCGAGAGACTTGAACCCGAATGAATACAGTTGCACCACCCTTTATTATCTTTATTACCTGTAACGCGCACAGACATCACTGTACACATCACCTTTTCGCTATCAACAGCGTTCATAATCTTTTTGACAGTTCCCCGCCGTTAGTGAACGGTTTCGATCACCAGTAAGGTACTCCGGTGACATCAATTGTAGAGTTATTGTTTCATCATCATCATAAGCGTTAAAAAAAGAAAAAAAAAGAGAAAAAGAAGGAAATAACCAGTGCTTGGGGAAGAACGGGGGGTGTTTCTGTACGTGATGGGTTGGGTGATTGTTTGGGTTAATAAGAGTGTTTGGTTTAAAAGAAAATAAGATTGTTAATAAAAAAAAGTTAAAATAATAATATTAATAATTGTATAAAATAGAAAATAATAAGAAAATAAGAATTAACATAAATATAACACTTTATTTTCTTTGTACATAATAGGTAATATGTAGCTTGGTTGTTTTGTGTTGCGATAGATTCAGATTGATTTTCGGTGTTGATTTTCGGATTGGCTTACGAGTACACTTTTTTGACAGTGAATCTAAGATATTTAATTACTTGATACATTTTAAAGCATTTTTATTTATTCCTTGTAATTTTGAATGGTTTGTGAAACTGAAAATTTTTAGCTTGACCATGGATATCTTTGAAAAATTACTGCTGCATGATTATTGATTCAACGGTATCCCCGGCCACTGCGGGGTTCAAATACAGTGATGGAGTAGTGATAAGGGTGGAGTCATGGCCAGATGACCACGGAATGATTATATCCATTTATGATTTTAAGGGTCGCTCCCTTATGTACTGACATTTGATCCGTTGAACAAAATCATGTTATATGCATATATACGAACGTGTCTTCTATGTTGTTTGATACATAGACATTCTGATGGTTACAGTTGATGCCTGAAAATTAAAAGATAAGATTTGAACAGATTATTTTATATAATGTATGAATCCATGCTAAACCTGTAATTTAGTATCTGAATACTCATACGAGCATTGTGCTTATGATGTGGTTTAAATTTATTTTGTAGGTACGGATGAGCTAGCTTTTGTTCTTGTCTAGCTTTAGGTGAAACCCTAATTTTTGGAGATGTATATCTACTGCTGGTATTTGATATGTATAGTTGTTGTTATAGCTCGAGTTGTGAGCTTAGTTTTGTATGGTTTCACATAATTAACCTTAGGTCATATTTTGTTTTGAGATGCTTTCGTATATAGTTTAAAGGAAATGAGAATTCCTAAACTGTTTGGTTTAAAGGGCCTCGGGTGGGCGGTGACCCACTGGCCGGTCACAGTCCTTTTCTAGAGTTGGGACGTGACATTGAATGTAAGGGTCCAAGATTTTTCTTTTATAACTCAGAAACTCCCTCTCCATTTTCGATGTGGGATATCAGGATATCATTGCTAGGGTCTTTATCACATGGGAAAGGCCTCGTTGAATGTAAGGGAGAGAGAGTTCTTGGGTTATAAAGGAAAAACCTTAGACCCTTATATTTAACGAGATATTTTCCCATGTGGTAGAGACCCTAGCAGAGCTCGGCAGTTAAGCGTACTTACGCTGAAGCAATGCAAGGATGGGTAACCCCCTGGAAATAACAAAACCATGAGAGATTTGCCCAAAGCGGATAATATCGTTGCTATGTGAAGGATCGAGGTGTTATAAATAGTATTAGAGCCGTCTTAGGGTGGGTCGATAAGGACTGGCAGGCTACTGGAGCTGGCAGACTACTGCACGGGGACGTACAGCCCTAAGACGGGTGAATTGTGATATCCTGCTATCTCACATCAGAAAGAGAGAGAGAATTCCTGGTTTATCAAAGAAAAACCTTAGTTCCTTACATTCAATGAGACCTTTTCCTATGTGGTAGAGAATTTAGCAGAACTCCGCAGTTAAGCGTGCTTATGCTGGAGCAATGCAAGGATAGGTAACCTCCAAGGAGGAACAAAATCGTGAGAATTTTACCCAAAATCGACAATATCCTTACTATGTGAAGAATCGAGATGCTACATAATTGCTCAATAATATTTGTTCCTCAATCATTGCACATGATTTTTACCTAATCACGCATGTATTCATTATATGGCCAACAATTCATTTTTTCCAAAAATTCATCTCATTAACTCAAGTTTTCACAACTTGGTACCCAAATTTAACTCGACGATAATTTTCCCTAATTTGCCAACTCAACAAGGATTTTAATTAAAAACCCTATTTATACACCTTTTATCCAATCTTAATCCAAGTAATACCTCCAAGATGTCAAACCCAAATCGAATTTCTAGTTAAATCCACATTCAATCCCATTGTTCACAATTAGTTCAAATCCATAGATTTAATAGTAAAAAACACTAATTAACTCCCTTTTTACACTTCTATCACCAACATTTTACAACAAAATGAACTTAAACACAACTAAATCATACATCTCCAAACTAGGGTTTCAAACCCACATACTTTACACAATAAATAAATGAAATAGAATAAAATTAATTACATATATATCACAAAAAAATACATAGGAATGAGATCTTACCTTGGAGAGTTAAAAACTCGAAGTTCGTCCACACTCGAGTATCCTGAGCTTGTCGAAATGAAATTCCACTCGATTGGTTACATAGCCCTCGTGGAGTTGGTCGACTTTAATCCTTGCGGCATCATGAGAATCCAAGAGTTGAAGCTTTAAAAATAGGAAAAGAAGCTCAAAACCTCCAAGCTTCTCTAATGGGAGGGAGGGAGGGAGGGAGGGGGAGAGAGAGAGAGAGAGAAATAGAAAAAAAAAAGCTTGTAAGGGAAATTTTGGCACAAATGCCAAAACCATAACCTGCTATGCCCACTTAAACTCACGACTGACTAATCGATCAGTCTATGGTCCCTCCTAGAAAATAGCTGTTTTGAGAAGAAACACCAAACTTGACTCGAAATTAATATATTTAACCCATCAAAGTCATCATGCAACCTTAATCCATTTAAATTAGAGAAAAATCAAGTCTCACAACTTTTTCCCACTTAAAAAATTTCGTCTCCTAAATTTAACATATCTTAAGACAAAAACAAATCCGAATACTTTGAGCAGACTTCGAACTCACGCTCCCATGCCATTTCCTCATCATCGTGATGGTGTCACAATACTTTGACGTAAGAAATAGTTCATCTCTGCAGTACTTGTTATTTGGTGTCCAAAATCTTCACCAGTCGTTCTTCATAAGAAATATCTTCATCAACTTGTAATTTGGCTCAATCAAGAACGTGTGAAGGATCCGACTCATATTTTTGCAACATAAAAACATGAAAGACGTTGTGCACTGACGAAAGCTGTGGAGGCAAGGCAAGACGGTAAGTCACTTCTTATATCATCTCAAGGATCTCAAACGGCTATATATAGAGCGGCTATATATAGAGCAACGACAACTTCTCACTTATACCAAATCTCATCAAACCCTTATGAGGTGAAATTTTCAAAAACACATGGTCACCCACTTTAAACATTAAAGGTCTTCTCTTCTGATCTGTATAATTTTTTTGATGACTTTGATCCGTCACCAGATGTTGTTGAATAGCAATAATCTTCTCAGTAATCTCTCACAGAAGATTTGGTCGAAACACGGCCGTCTATCCCACATCAGTCCAATAAACTAGAGATCGTGCTCATTAGAGTTACCAGAAAAGTGGGTCGTTGTGGGAGATTTGCTTCACCCACTGGACGGCAAAGAGAAACATGAGCTTTTTTTTTTTCCCCATAGAGGAGAGGAAAAGTAGGAAAGAAACCAAACAGAAAGCCAGAGGCTTTATTCATAGAGAGAGAACTTACAAATAACTTATTTTCCCCGTAAACCACAGAGAAATAACTAATCTATAACTATTTGTATTACTCGCTTGGTGTTCCTTTTTAAAGTGGAATTGTATGGATATTTGAATACTAAAAATACTTTTATTTTGTATTATTTTAAATTTAAAATTGTATAGATTTGTTGTTTTATCCAAAATATTCATCAAATTTTCTCTCTATCACTTAATTTAACAATAATAATTGCTCATAATTAAAAATCTTAATTTAATTTTTTAAAACTATTTTAATTCTCAAATACACACTTACACACGCATGCATATTATCGGCTGCTAGCATGATTAATACTCATTATATTATTAGTTTAAATTATAGATTCATAACTAAAATCTTGCATGCTCTATCGTTTAGACTAATAAATCATTTACTCTTTTTGTCAGGTGTATAAATAAATTTAGATTTGATCTATTACGTGTAAGATTTATTTATTATTAGTTGTCGGCACACAAATGTGCAAACATATATTCAAAAATTAAAATTGTTGAAAACTAAATTTAATTTTGAAATTGTGTAGAATTATAATTATAATTTAGTTTTAAAATTGTGAATAATTATAATTTTAAAATTAATTAATAAAAAGAAAATTGGATGGATAGTTTGAACAAAATAAAAATTAAATCTACACAATTTTAAATTTAAAAATTAAAATAATACTAAGTGGGGGTATTTTTGGTATTAAAAAAGTAACCAAGTGGGAGTTCTCACTTAAAACATTGGTATAGATTAATTCATGTATTAAATGACATCTACGACACAGATACTTACATGTGTAGTTAAATATATAAGAAATATTTATTTGGTACTTTTGGAAAATTATGTAGTAATTTTATATGATTTTTATTTAATATTATTAGGATAAATTTTATAATAGTAATATAATAATATATATTTATTGAATAGTTAAAAGATAATAGGTGATCTATACCGTATAAGTTACAATTATTTAATAGGTCATGCTAATCACCGCTCATTTAGCTGTGATTAATAAATTAATAAAAATAAATTTTTTTTAATATTAATATAATTTTGAAAATGAATTTATCATTTTTACATATATTAAGACACTTTGTACATATATTTATATATTATATATTTATTATTTATCATTTAATGAATAATAATTAATAATTTTTTATTTAATTATTAAGAATATTTTATAATATTATCTACGTAATACTGCGAAAGTACGGAGTAAAGTGTACACAGAGGTGTATTTTTTTTTTTTTTTTGTAGATTTTGAGTCCAACAATAAACCCGCCGGGTTAGGCGTTTAAGTTGGGAAGCGGAACACGGGATTCTCAAACTACGACCCAAGAGCGCGCGCTTGGTGATACATAAACCTGACACTCCCACGTGCGAAACGTGTGGCTTGTATTATGGCGATCGACGCCGTTAGGGCTCCGTTACAGTTGTTGCGATGTGGGCGTTGCGTTGCGTTTCGTTATGTTTCGTTGATGATTTCAAAGTCTTCACGGTGCGTCAGTGAGACGTTAGTGGTCCCCAATTTTGGAGCACCGGTACAAGCATTTTTAATTGGGGGTTGATATTATATGCTTTGTTTGGGATAAATTATTCTAATTTTACTTGTTATTTTGTTTTTTTAGAATTTTTTTATTTTTATCTAATCTTTTTTTATTTTTCTGAAGTATCTTTATGAGATGAATCAGAAAATAAAAAAAAATTGATCAAATAATAAAAAAAATTTACTAAAGACAAAAATAAGCAATATAAAATTTGATTTATTCCCCTATATTGGCTTATTTTTATTTTTTCTATACTTTTTTTTTATATTTTTAGTTCACATCAAGAAGTCAAAAAATATAATTAATAATTTAATTAAATAATAATAAAATAGTTATAAATGAAAATAAACTAAATAAAAGTAAGCAATCATTCCAAAAGGGGGCCACAAGTAATATGTTCATGTTTGAGATGTATATACAAAAATGACTTTAAGAAGTTCGATTTTTTTAGAAAAAAATAAAAAAAGTTAAAATTATTTAAAATTAATTATTTATTATATTTTTATTTTTATTAAAATATCTTATATCTCTTTATTTTTTCTTTCTAAATTGTAATACTTAGATATTGGTACAATTTTTTAAGTAGAGTTCAACTTTTAATGTAAAGTATTATAGTTATTTTATTCAAAAAATTATTAAGGCGTTCGGTATGAGAATAAGTTATTTTTTAAAGAAAAAGTAAATTAATTTTTTAAGGCCTTGTTTGAGCTATTTAAAAATGTCTTTTAAAAAGCTAACTATTTTTTTTAATCTAAAAAGCTAACTAATACCATTTAGTTTATCTAAAAATCTAACTAATATTTTAAATTTTTTTTCAGTAAAAAGATTTATAAACATTTCAAACAAAACTTAAAAAAAAAAATAAAATGACTGTACTTCCTTCAAATAAAAGTCAATTTTATTCTCATCAATAAAAAAATTCGTACTAATATTTCAAATATTACAATTTAAAATTAAAGAGTAAAAGCGTATTAAACTTTTTAACATAAAGTAAAAAAATTATTATTTTACAAAATTATTTCAGTCACAAATTTTTTTAAAAAAAATAAATTTTTTAAAAAGAGTCATACTAATCACCGCTCATTAGACGGTGAATAATAAGTTAATAAAAATTAATTTTTTTTTAATATCAATACGTTTTTAAAAGTAAAACATACCATTTTTATAAATATCATTACATTTTATATAGATATTTATATATTTTTTACTTATTATTTACCGTCTATTAAATTGTAAATAGCATAATCCTATTAAAAATTAAGCGGTTTAAACATTCCATGGAGATTATAAATTCCAAAAGCTGAATTGTTTTATTTTTTATTTTTAAAGTCAACCCTATCCAGGTACTAAAAATTCGGTGCGTTCGGTGCTTAGAAAATATGATTTTTTTTTTATCCTTGACGAAGTTTCCATTCGTAAAAAATAAATATAAATATTGGAGAAAAGTGGATATTTGGTGGGGCCAATTGTTTTGAGTTTGCTGGGGTTATGTGTTTTTCATTTAAAAATTACTAGAGTGGACAGGTATCAAGAGGGTGTTTGAAAATGTTATTATTATAAATTTTTAATTTTTTATTATTAATTTTAAATATAAATTATAAATTTTTTTAAATAATCTATAATTTACTAGTAACAATTTTACCAAATACTACCTAAGTATGTATTTAAAAAATGAAAAAAGAGTAAAAAGAATAAAATGAGAAAAAGTTTAATAGATAAAATCAATGCAGTTATTTTGGTATTAAAAAATTAACTAAAAGTATTTTTGGTATCCAAAATATTAGCACAATTTTATTACACTAAGGTGATATTTGATATTACTAAAACTAGTAACTAATAGATTGTAACTTACAGTTGAAGTTGTTAATATTTGATAAAAATTATAATTTGTAATTAAAATTAAAAAATAAATAATTATAATTTATAGTAAAATTTGTAAGTGTTTAAACTATATTGTACCTTATACCTAAAATCAGTAGTAAAAAATAAAAAATTATAATAAATTTTTTTACCAAACACCCCTTAAATAGATGCGCTCCTTTTATATATTAGTATACATTATATTTTAACCAAAGATTTTTACCAACATTCATACACTACTGTCGTAGTAACAGTTTTGTTATAATTATACAAAAATAGTAATTAATCATAAAAATATTGAACTCCTAATGTTAAGAACATCTTTTGTATAAAAAGAAAGAATAATATAAACTCTAATTGATAAAGAGTTCAATCTTTTAAAATTAATTTTTAATACACAAGTCCTGTTTGAGCTATTTAAAAAGGAAATTTTTTAATTAAAAAATTTACTTTCTAAGTTACACTATTTAGTGTTCGTTTGGCAATTTCGCCTTAAACAATTTTAAGTAAAAAAGTTAAAAAAATTGTTTAGTTAAAAAATTAATGGCTTTTAAACCAAAAAAAAAAAACTAAATTAGGCGAATGCAATATTCCAAGTTTGACCCTATATGTAAAAAAAACCAAAAGTCAAAAAGTCAAAAAAGTCAAAAAAATATAAAAAGATAAAATTGTAAATTGTTATGAAAAAAGTCAAAAAACTAAAAATTAAATAGGTTAAAAGTTGGAGGATGAAATGTTGGAATCTGTAAATTTCATTGACCATAGAAATTCAGATTTCAATAGCTGAGCAATTACAATTGAATTGGCCATTCAATTGCAATTGTAGCCTGAAAACCAACAGCTTGAG